>CAWUFW010012922.1:347500-510171 GCA_963921515.1 Calotriton arnoldi
AGAGAGAGCGAAAGGGGGAGAGGAGAGAGAGCGAAAGGGGGAGAGAGAGAGCGAAAGGGGAGAGAGAGCGCGAAAGGGGGAGAGAGAGACGAAAGGGGAGAGAGAGCGAAAGGGGAGAGAGAGAGAGCGAAAGGGGAGAGAGAGCGCGAAAGGGGAGAGAGAGAGAGGCGAAAGGGGGAGAGAGAGCGCGAAAGGGGGAGAGAGAGCGCGAAAGGGGGGAGAGAGAGCGCGAAAGGGGGAGAGAGAGAGCGCGAAAGGGGAGAGAGAGAGCGAAAGGGGGAGAGAGAGCGAAAGGGGGAGAGAGAGCGCGAAAGGGGGAGAGAGAGCGCGAAAGGGGGAGAGAGAGAGCGAAAGGGGGAGAGAGAGAGCGAAAGGGGGAGAGAGAGAGCGAAAGGGGGAGAGAGAGAGCGAAAGGGGAGAGAGAGAGAAGCGAAAGGGGGAGAGAGAGAGCGAAAGGGGGAGAGAGAGAGCGAAAGGGAGAGAGAGAGCGAAAGGGGGAGAGAGAGAGCGAAAGGGGGAGAGAGAGCACGAAAGGGGGAGAGAGAGCACGAAAGGGGGAGAGAGAGCACGAAAGGGGGAGAGAGAGCACGAAAGGGGAGAGAGAGCACGAAAGGGGAGAGAGCACGAAAGGGAGAGAGAGGCGAGAGAGGGAGAGAGAGAGCGCGAAAGGGGAGAGAGAGAGAGCGAAAGGGGGAGAGAGAGAGCGAAAGGGGGGAGAGAGAGAGCGAAAGGGGGGAGAGAGAGAGCGAAAGGGGGGAGAGAGAGCGAAAGGGGGAGAGAGAGAGAGCGAAAGGGGAGAGAGAGCGAAAGGGGGAGAGAGCGAAAGGGGGGAGAGAGAGCGAAAGGGGGAGAGAGAGAGCGAAAGGGGGAGAGAGCGAGCGAAAGGGGGAGAGAGCGAGCGAAAGGGGGAGAGAGCGAGCGAAAGGGGGAGAGAGCAAGCGAAAGGGGGAGAGAGAGCGAAAGGGGGAGAGAGCGCGAAAGGGGGAGAGAGCGAGAGCGAAAGGGGGAGAGAGCGAGAGCGAAAGGGGGAGAGAGCGAGAGCGAAAGGGAGAGAGAGAGAGAGCGAAAGGGGGAGAGAGAGAGAGCGAAAGGGGAGAGAGAGAGAGAGCGAAAGGGGGGAGAGAGAGCACGAAAGGGGAGAGAGAGCACGAAAGGGGGCGAAAGGGGAGAGAGAGCGAGGGGGCATAGAGCGAGGGGGCATAGAGCGAGGGGGGCATAGAGCGAGGGGGCATAGAGCGAGGGGGCATAGAGCGAGGGGGCATAGAGCGAGGGGGCATAGAGCGAGGGGGCATAGAGAGTGGGGGCATAGAGAGGGGGGCATAGAGAGGGGGGCATAGAGAGGGGGGCATAGAGAGGGGGGCATAGAGAGGGGGGCATAGAGAGGGGTAGAGAGAGCGAGAGAGGGGTAGAGAGAGCGAGAGAGGGGTAGAGAGAGCGAGAGAGGGGTAGAGAGAGCGAGAGAGGGGTAGAGAGAGCGAGAGAGGGGAGAGAGAGAGCGAGAGAGGGGGAGAGAGCGAGAGAGAGGGAGGAGAGAGCGAGAGAGGGGGAGAGAGCGAGAGAGGGGGAGAGAGCGAGAGAGGGGGAGAGAGCAACGGGGGAGAGAGCAACGGGGGAGAGAGCAACGGGGGGGAGAGAGCAAGGGGGGGAGAGAGCAAGGGGGGGAGAGAGCAACGGGGGGAGAGAGCAACGGGGGAGAGAGCAACGGGGGAGAGAGCAACGGGGGGAGAGAGCAACGGGGGAGAGAGCAACGGGGGAGAGAGCAACGGGGGAGAGAGCAACGGGGGAGAGAGCAACGGGGGAGAGAGCAACGGGGGAGAGAGCAACGGGGGAGAGAGCAACGGGGGAGAGAGCAACGGGGGGAGAGAGCAACGGGGGAGAGAGCAACGGGGGAGAGAGCAACGGGGGAGAGGGGGAAAGGGAGAATAAGAGAGGGGGAGAGTAAGAGAGAGGGGGAGAGTAAGAGAGAGGGGGAGAGTAAGAGAGGGAAGAGAGAGAGGGAGAGAGAAAGACAGGGGGAGAGAGAGAAAGACAGGGGGAGAGAGAGAAAGACAGGGGGAGAGAGAGAAAGACAGGGGGAGAGAGAGAAAGACAGGGGGAGAGAGAGAAAGACAGGGGAGAGAGAGAAAGACAGGGGGAGAGAGAGAAAGACAGGGGGAGAGAGAGAAAGACAGGGGGAGAGAGAGAAAGACAGGGGGCGAGAGAGAAAGACAGGGGGCGAGAGAAAGACAGGGGGCGAGAGAAAGACAGGGGCGAGAGAAAGACAGGGGGCGAGAGAAAGACAGGGGGCGAGAGAAAGACAGGGGGCGAGAGAAAGACAGGGGGCGAGAGAAAGACAGGGGGCGAGAGAAAGACAGGGGGCGAGAGAAAGACAGGGGCGAGAGAGAAAGACAGGGGGCGAGAGAAAGACAGGGGGCGAGAGAAAGACAGGGGGCGAGAGAAAGACAGGGGGCGAGAGAAAGACAGGGGGCGAGAGAAAGACAGGGGCGAGAGAAAGACAGGGGGCGAGAGAAAGACAGGGGGCGAGAGAAAGACAGGGGGCGAGAGAAAGACAGGGGCGAGAGAAAGACAGGGGCGAGAGAAAGACAGGGGGCGAGAGAAAGACAGGGGGCGAGAGAAAGACAGGGGGCGAGAGAAAGACAGGGGGCGAGAGAAAGACAGGGGGCGAGAGAAAGACAGGGGGCGAGAGAAAGACAGGGGGCGAGAGAGAAAGACAGGGGGCGAGAGAAAGACAGGGGGCGAGAGAAAGACAGGGGGCGAGAGAAAGACAGGGGCGAGAGAAAGACAGGGGGCGAGAGAAAGACGGGGGGCGAGAGAAAGACGGGGGCGAGAGAAAGACGGGGGCGAGAGAAAGACGGGGGCGAGAGAAAGACGGGGGCGAGAGAAAGACGGGGGCGAGAGAAAGACGGGGGCGAGAGAAAGACGGGGGGCGAGAGAAGGAAGACGGGGGCGAGAGAAAGACGGGGGCGAGAGAAAGACGGGGGCGAGAGAAAGACGGGGGGCGAGAGAAAGACGGGGGGAGAGAGAAAGACAGGGGGCGAGAGAAAGACAGGGGCGAGAGAAAGACAGGGGCGAGAGAAAGACAGGGGGCGAGAGAAAGACAGTGGGCGAGAGAAAGACAGGGGGCGAGAGAAAGACAGGGGGCGAGAGAAAGACAGGGGCGAGAGAAAGACAGGGGGCGAGAGAAAGACAGGGGGCGAGAAGGGGGAGAGGGAGGCTTTGCCACCAATTTGGCTGACTGACACTTCAAGGGATTGAACGTCTGCAGCGCTGCCTGTTGCTTAATGCTGAAGGATGCACCACTAAGCTTAATATCTTGTTAATAATGTGCTTGACTGTGCTCCATGTCCAACAGCAACATATTGCAACTGGTGAGCTACTTTTAGCTTCTGAGCTACCTGTTGGAGAACTCTGTTCTAGATATAATCAAAAATGGTTGGCTTGCCACAAAGCTTTTAAAACAATGCTTCTGTAAGATCCCTGTTCATTTGCTTCCCCACTTGTTCTAACCATTCCCCCATACACCAGAAGGGCCCCGGAATACAGAATGTAGCAAGCCACAGTGATCTTCAACTTTGTAAACAGGCCAAGCAAGGGAGTAGCCAGAAAATTATAATAACTGCCGCTCTCTGAACCATGCCTCTAATCACACAGAGCATATGAGGTTGGTAAACAATCCTTAGGAGAATTGCCTTCCCACTTTGATCATCGATCGATGGATCCATCTATTCTTTCATATATACACACCCATCCTACTACACATCCTTCAATCACTAAGTCCATGATGCCATCTTTTCTCTATTCCTCATGTGTCCATGACATCCTTCCATTCATTCACTCATTAACCTACCCATACTTTAATTGTTCCTTCCATCCTTTCACCCATTTATCCATTCATTCTTCCACCCCCACTTTAACCTTTCCATCCTACCTTTCACTTTGACTTCCTTATTTCCTTTCATGTTTCCTTCCTTTCATCTTTCCTTTCTTCTGTTCTTTCTTTCCTCCACCTACCCATTATGTCTGTCACCTTTAATTTTTTTCTCACATTTGTCGCTCCTGTTCATTTTAAGTTTTTTCCCCCTTTCAGTGTTTTTCCTGTTTTTATCATCTCTCATTCATCATTTCCTTTGCTCTCCACAGCAGTTCGCACTTTGCCTGCAGACAGAAAAGCCCAATAAACAACTAATTAATGTTTAGTGGGATTCACTTCTCCCATCCATGGGGCCCAGTGGCAGCCGCTGCTTAAGCTGTCGTGGACATGGAGTCCACAAAACATAATTCTGCAAACTAATTAAGAGAAAAGAGTCACAAATGCTAGGTTTGTGCTGTATTTAAAATATTAAGTTCTGGTAGTTTGACATGAGTGATGCCTTAGGCCTATACGAGTTTTCACTTAGCACATATTAATGCTTGTGCCTCCAGTGCTTGACACCAACTCACCCTTTCCCCTCCCAAACTGCGTACCGTGGAGCTCAGATATGCCCTTCAGGCTTTGTAACAATTGTAGCTGCTAAATGGTCTACGTACACTGTAAAATGTATAACATGTTATATTTTCTGTTCTTGATGTTGCTGGACGGGACAGGATCTTAAAAGTGTATAACATTTAATGTCCCTTCCTTGCCGAACGGCGGTGCTCTTTATAATTTCAATGTGGTATTGTTTTCTGTGTGAGGCATAGTACAGCGTATTCATTAAATTTAGGGCCAAATGTCAATATTACCATGTGATGTGTTTTCGGTGTAACTATTGGCTGAAATGTGAAACTCTCTTTTTCACACCACAGTGACTACAGTTTCTTTGTCTGAGAATGTATAAAGGTTCACCATTTTGGGGACAAACTGAGATTTCTCTCCTTACTCTTAAAGAACAGACCATATTTTGGACTGTTTACCAATGTGAACTTAGAATATTTTGTCATGTCCCTTCTCTCTTGACTCCTGAGCAGTCCTTAAGAAAAATGCTCCTTAATTTCTCATCTGCCTATGTACTAGATTGCATTTGGTTCTGGTTATCAATTAGATATGGGCTTACTTTTCAGCTGCTAATAACAGATTATAATTATTTGCATTTTGAGCATTCTGAAATGAATAATACTTTTTATCTTCTGTATTTCATTCTTAGTTTTAATAAACCTTCATGGTTTTTACTTTGAACATTGTCTTGTGTGAACTTTCCTGAGTAGATTTCCTTGTCCTCTGGCTATAACCTGTTAATTGTAGGGCTCTCATCTGGAATAGACTTGCACATAGCCTCAATCCATCAATCAATCCTTTTAAATGCTTAAAAGTGCCGATACTGCTTAAGTGGATGGTTCCCTATAACACTGAGACCAAAGCACAGCAGAATTTATCCGTATCCTTCAATTCAAAAAGATATTCAGACAGCACAGAATGCACAGCTTAACATTTAAATTGTCCAATTCACACATTCTGTAAAGGATCAATGGATATTGCTAATTTACAACAAAAAGGATTTCATAAAAGGTGGATTACACAAATACTGCTCATTAATTATTTTCATAACAGAACAGCATTAATTATCCTTGGTTTTTATTACCTTTGTGGTGAAAACTCTAACCACATTCATAGTCTTCGATTCAACTGACAAATATTCAGTGAATCAAGTGTGCACATTATTTCTAAACATATTTCAGCAGAACTGAACAGCATCCTTCCAATTATGTTAGAAAGTATAATACATTTTCAATGAATGATTTTTTTTCCACTTACTTGACCAACGCACACAAAAAGGCTAAAAATTACAGTTCCCAACCTGCAACAAAGAAAATTTCACATGAGACAAAAAAGTCCTTGCAGTAAAACAAAAGTACTACACTTGCATACAATGAATAGTTAATTTTGGGCCAGAAGGAAATTTAAACAAGCATTTTCAATGCATTTGTGAGAGTTTAAGCTATTGGCATTGTAAATGACAAAGCCTTTTATTTATGCATTTTTTAAAAGCAACACACATATAAAAGGCAGTTATTTATAATGCCAATAGCTCAAACTCTCGCAAATGCGAGACCACTTTAATGGAGGCCGCGCCCCTTTCTTCAGACGCTGCTTGCCGTATTCAGGTTACAGTGAGTAGCGTCTAAAGAAAGGGGTGCAGCCAACATTGAAGTGAAAGCATGGGGCGCTTTCACCCAAAAAGAAAAAAAGAATGAAAAGGTTCTGTAGCACAGTCCCTATAGTGAAAGCGGACTGTGCTGTAAATTAAATAAATAAGCGTGGCCGCTTTAGTTAAAGCAGAACGCGCTGTAAATTGAATAAATAAGCAAAGTCGCTATAGTTAAAGCGGAACATGCTGTAAAATAAAATACATTTCTATTAAAAATATAAAAGCAGGCGGCGTGCTGCCTTGTAGGAAAGCACGTTGTGGGTGGAATAGTGTTAGATCATTAAAGAAAATAGTGCTCACAGCTTCGATAAAGGAGATTGTGTAACAACACAAGTAAAAAGTCCAGTCCTCATGGGAAGTTACAAATGCAGACAAGGCGGTACCAAGGAGGGACTACGAAGCCCATTTATCAAACAAAAGCAACGATTTCTAAAGGACAGTAACAGGAGCCAAATGAAAAGATGGCCGGGAAATCAGCGGTGCTTGTATTCAATACCTGAATACAGCATGCCTCGCAGAGCAGCACATACGTTGTCCAGTCTCGACCTAAAAATGACTCTCGCCTGCCCAGACAAATCCTATATCTTTTAAACTCATTCTAATGTTGACTCTTCGCCTACAATCCTGCTTTTGAAACTGTCGCAGCAAAACTACAGAGTGAGGGGAACATGTGTGTGTTCAAAACTCATAAGATCGAACATTTTCTAACTAGAGTCGTCAGACATCTTTGAAAGTTAGCAGAGCAATAGGTTTTGTCTTATGCTCAAATGAGATTATACAAAACATGAACATGTGACAATATTAAATTAGTTTCAGGCTCAAGAAAAAGAACACAGCCTGCAACAGCTGGACTTGGTTTATGCAAGAATAGGCATTTGATGCCGTCAAACCCGCTACCAAATGTGTAGGCCTCGAACGTTCTTACACGTTTTGCCAGATCAGCAGGTCTGGTTGTTTCAAAAATCAACTCGACCAGAACACTGCACACTTGCTTTATTAACTGGATGTGTAAATTATATATTTTTTTTTAAGTAAGCAGTGCTGCAATGTACTTTTCTACTTAAGTGTGTGGTACTCAAGTGGTAATAGAACGTGCTCCTGAAAAAGTCAATACTTCGTCTATCACCTGTAAAAAAAACTGTTTTGAAGATTGGTAATTAAACAGATAATTGGGCACATAGGTTAAAATAATAGGTACAAAGTGTTAGAGAATAAAAACGTGTGCTCCAGTAATGTTTCACGTGTACTGAAACATAACCATGTGGAATATTAAAAAAAGTTGTCTGTCATAAATAATCCCTGAGCAACAATCTAAACTCACTAAAGGTGCACAGTGCTGTGGAATAAACATTACTGTAAAGCATGTTCTTTTCCTTTGAACAGCTCCATAATAGTCTGCGCTCACGGATGTTGTGGTAAACCATCACTGCTTTTGCATGTCAGTAATTAAATGGATGGGCCACTTAACACTATTGTGAGAAAGTGCCATCTTTCTTGCATGGTATGCCCCCCACTTTTTTGCTGAATTGCTGATGTACTTTGAATGAGTGTGCCCTGGGTCCCTGCCAATCAGGTACCCAGGGCCTGTGTTCCTTCCCTAAAAACTGTACTAAAGCCTAAACCCAATTGGCATCTCTGGCCCCAGGTAAGCCCCTGGTAAATGGTACCCTAGGTACCCAGGGCACTGTGACCAGAGAAGGCCCCCAAGGGCTGCAGCACTTATTGTGCCACCCTTAGAGGCCCTGTAACCTGACACACACACCCTGCCTTTGCAGGCTGAGTGTCTTGGTGCAGAACTAAACAGAGTCGACATGGCACACATCCCTGTGTGCCATGCCCACAAACACACTGCCCTGGCATACCTCAGTCACCCCTCTAGCTGGGTGCACAATGCCAGTGGTGTGGGCACAGGTGCATGAGCCCTGTGACCCTACAGTACCCAGGGCCATTCCTGGGCACTGTAAGTGCAGTGATGCCATTAAGAGTATATGGTGCTGGGAGGTTGTCATTACGAACTCCACAGCACCATAATGGCTACACTGAAGACTGAGAAGTTTGGTATCAAACTTCTCAGCACATTAAACCCACACTGATGCCAGTGTGGGATTTAATGTAAAATGCACGACAGAGGGCAACTTAGAGTTGCCCCCTGAACCTAACCTACAATCCACGTCCTGTCTGAGAGGCTGCCTAGGCTGCCACCCAGCAGACATGTTGCTGGACCCCAGGGTATAGAGCCATCCGCTCTCCCGGGCCTGCAACAATGCACGTCCTGGGCGAGGTGCTAGGCCTCCTCCCCAGGATGGGCAGGGGAAGCTTCAAAGGCATTCCGCCTTTGTGAGCTTCCCCAGAC
Source organism: Calotriton arnoldi (assembly GCA_963921515.1). NCBI lineage: Eukaryota > Metazoa > Chordata > Amphibia > Caudata > Salamandridae > Calotriton > Calotriton arnoldi. The sequence goes on from CAWUFW010012922.1 coordinate 355,979, forward strand.
CACTTGCTGTACTCAGCAACTGGTCCCCACTGGTTCCAGCCCCCACTTTGGCGGGAAGACTGGCGGGAAACACCAAGGGAGGAAAGGGGGTGTGCCAGCCTCTGCCAACCCCTCCCCTCAGGTGGGGGAGGCGAGGTGAAGCACATCTCCGGGCTCTCGCCATCTTGAAGATGGGGAGCACTACCCAATCAGGACTAGGCTCCTGCCCCCTCCCACTGGAGAGTGGCAGGATAGGGGTGTACCCACCCCAGGAAGGGACCCATTGGTCCCTGCCCTTTACCTACCTGTAACGCCCCTAAATCTAGTATTTAGGGGCACCCTGAACCTTCTTTCCTTAGATCCAGATTCCGAAACAAGAAAGAAGATCAAGAAACAAGACGACCTGCTGTGCAGCTGCTAACAAGAGGAAGACACCAACTGATTTGGCCCCAGCCCTACCGGCCTGTCGACCCTCGAACCTGCTAAACCCCGGCGTCTCCAGTGGTCAACAACCTCAAGAACCCCGGAGGACCTGACTGCCTTGTGACTAACTACCTGGGACTCCCACGAGCAGTGGTACTGCTCAAAAGCAAGTAACCTACCCCTGGTGCCAGCCAGGAACCGCGAATCCAGCACACACTGCACCCGCCGAGCCCGGCCTGTGCCTGAGTGGACAAAGACCACGAGGACATCCCCCCGGCGACTGTGACCCAGAATCCAGCTCCCAAGGACCCTCCTCGACGATCCCCAGGACGCCTGCAGCCTCAGAGCCTGGGCCCCCTCCAACCGCGACCAGCCGAGGGTAAGATTTCCGACGCCTAAAGACACCCCTGCACCCGACGCCCCACGGCCTCCTGTGCCCAACTCCTGGGTGCCCACCCTTCCTACAGCTTCCCAACTTACCTCTCCAAGTGGTGGTCGCACCTGAAGAATCACCGTCCCCGAGCTTGCAGCCTTTGTTCGTCACGCAGCTTTCCCATTGAAAACCATTGGGCGCCAGACGGCCCAAAAGCCCACTGCACCCGGCCACCCCAGTGCCGCTGAGGGTGCACCCACTACCCTGTTCGACTTACCCACTTGCCCTGAGTAAGTGACCAGGAGCTTTGCTCCCACAGCAGAGTGGCCTGCCTGCCAGCAGCCACCAACCCAAGGCCCCCTGCCTTCCATAGGATAACATTGGGCCTACTCACTCTGCACCCGGCCGCCCCAGTGCCGCTGAGGGTGTAACAACTGTACTTACCTGACCCTGGGGGACCCCTGAGTCTATGCCCAGAACCTTAACTCTGCCAGTCGAGTACTTACCCAAAAGCCGATAACTCACTTTTCTTCCATAGGGTAACATTGACTGGTTTCACTTGGAAATTCTTCAAAGTGTGGAGTTTTGAAACTTTAAAATATTCATCTAAAATCAGCCGAATTACGAAAACGAATTTACTCACCTGTTATCAGGAGAGATCCCAGTGCTGGATCTTGGTGCCCAGCACTGACCCTGAAAAGTAATCATAACTGTACTTACCGGTAACTTGAATTTCCTTCCATAGGATAACAGTGCCTGGTTTTTGCTGAAAAAGTTTCTAAGTGTCGATTTTGCAAACTTACAAATGTTCGTTAAAAATCGCCTGTGTGACATAAACGCATTCTTTCAATTGTTTACAGGAGATGCACCAGTGCTGGATCCAGGATCCAACACTGAGTAAGAAAAAGTAACGATAACACTGCTTACCTGCTAAGTGAATTTCCTCCCATAGGATAACATTGGTGATTCTATGTGAAAAAGTTTCTAAGTGCCAACTTTTAAAATACAATAATATTCCTTAAAAATCACAACTGTAACCAAAACTTTTTACTCAACTGTTTACAGGAGATGCCCCAGGACTGAATCTAGGATCCAGTCCTGTGGTAAGAAAAGTAATCCAAAAAGTAATCTATTGCATTTAACTAGAAATTCCCATTGAGCTCCATGTTATATTGTGTTGGAAATTGTGTTGCCTATTGCAACAACTGTAACCATTGCATTCAAAAGGCTATTGCCTATTGAAAGTATTTATCTAAAGCATCTCATTCTGATAAAGTATATTTCGATACCTATTGTTGGTTCTAAAATAAAACAAGCATATTTTTATATACAAACCATTGGCCTAGAGTTCAGTTCTTGAGTGTGTGAGACCATTTGCTGACTGAGTGTGTACAACAAATGCTTTACACTGTCCTCTGATACTGCCTTACTGCTCGACCAAGCTACCACTTTAGAGAGTAAGGTTATATCTAACTTTAGCCTCTGCCAAACCTCTGGGGACTGTGGACTCTGTGCACACTGAACCTTACTTTGGTTCAGTATATACAGAGCCACTTTCTTACAACTATCTTCTCTCCAACACTACAGAGGTGCATTATATTTGAATTAGATATCTAAATAACAGTGCAAGCCTTACTTGGCTAAAAAACAGCATTGTCAAAATCCATTTCAACTTTTACCATTTTTTTATATTTTGGGCAAAATTGCACATGAGACTGGCAAACTGCTGGGTTCATATTTATTTATTTTTCGAGTTTTATATAGCGCTAACTAGATCCGAGACATTGGGTATCAGAGCGCTCTACATGAGCACCAGTTTCGTTACAGAAGGACACATTCATTTGTTAGGCACAGGGAGATTAAGTGATTTGCCCAGAATCACAGGATGTTGAGCGTCATTGCCGAGACTCGAACCCGGTTCCCCAGCTTCGAGGTAGACTGCTCTAGCCATAAGGCTACATCATCTCGGCTATGAATTTTGCCTTGACTCTCAGAATATATTTGAGGGGGTGCGACCGCTGCAACTAGGCTTCACTTTAGAGAAGATCTCGGGCACAGCTTGGCTCAATAAACAGGGATAGCAGGATGCTTCTGCCACTCAATAACACTTGCAGGCAAGCAGCCCATATTCTAATTAGGCGAGTCTTCATTCATGATGCAGTGTGGGCGACAGACTGAAAACATTGATGAAGTAGTGCAAGCCCACCTACTATTGAGCAGTTATATATTATGAGCACACTGGTGGTGATAGCACTAGCATAGTTATAGTAACGTCTCAGTTTCTATAGGAAAGGCATTTTTTGCTTGTTTTAAAAAAATGTGTTTTATATACCTCTGGCACCATTTGGCAAATCTGCACAAAACGGTTCAAAATAAACATTTATCCACTTTGGGTACTCATGGCAAGTTTAGTGCAGATCTGTTAGGTATGGGCCAAGAAAAATGGGGCTCCCCAAATGTTAGATTTACCCCATTTTGATTACCAGAACTGAATTTGCAGGAAAAAAGCCTAAATGGAATTACACCAAACTTGCTACACAGTTAGAACTTGTTGGTTTGATGTAAATTCAGTTAGTAGTTTTTGAGAAATTAATGTTTAAAGAGGTGCTCGGGTAGGGCATAGAGAGGTTAAAGTTTAGAGAAAATTTTACAATTTGAAAACTGGTTTTTAAATTTGCGCATAAAGTTTTCTTTCACGAATTTGCACGAAATTTAGCAGATGCGTTGAATATGGTATTTTTAAATTGGTGAAGATTTCTCAATGAGGGGCATGTTTAAAAGGGGAGGTTTTAAAATGTGTTCATTTGCTAATAACTATAGCATAATTTGACAAATGAACATCAGATCTGGAAGATATTTAACATGGCTAATCTTCTGTGGATGTAGAAAGTTTAGTGCAGATCCATCAAACGGGGAGAAAAACAATTTCATGTGATATTAACTTTGATGCTCTATAATAACTATGCATGAATTTCGAAAATCTCTTAGCATGTTAAGGTCAGTGCAAGAAGCGCAGGTTCCATGCAGATCCAAGAAAGTAGGGGGCAAAGTTAAATGGGGGGGTTGAAAATATAATTGATATGCTAATAACTTTGGGACAGTTATACAGATCTACATAACACTTGGCACATACCATGTTTAGCTTTTTAGTGATATTTTGAGTTTCATGCAAACACGTTGGGGGTGGGGGAAAATTAAAGGGGTGATCAAAAGGAGCAGTTCCTATTTTAATTCCCATTGGAATCTTCGCTCTCTGCTACACAAAGAAAATGTGAAGGGAATAATCGCAATCTTGAAAAAAGTAAAACTTTTTTCGGAGAAGTACCATTATTTGGTTTTCAGCAAATCCATTCAGTAGTTTTCAAGAAGTTAGCATTACACAGACCCCCCACGATATTGCGATTTGCAAAAAAAAACACGAAATCGTCACTTTTATAAAAACCCTGCGATTTTTAAAAAAGTGCCTGCAAAATTTGTGCAAAAAATGAAAAATAACATGGAGTTGACCCACTCTTCTTTACTAGCTCTGCGCCAGGAAAGGAAGTGTGAGCAACAGGCTAGCAGGCAGCAGAGATGTTGACTTCCTCGGTTGCCTGCCTTTCAAATGTAGAAAGCCCCCTCCTTCTGTGTAAACAGCCGGTAGCCCCGCCCACCTCACACGTTTGTGTGCCCCCCCCGCCTGGGATGTTTTTTATATGACACTGTTACGAGTTAACCAAATGCGGATTTGAACTTAGTACCTCAAGCAGCGTCTAAAGTGATGAAAACAGTGTGCTGATGTGCAGGTCAGTGGTTCCAATCTGATTGAAATAGTTCCGTGGGTTAAGATGGCGTGAAAGAGCTGTGAGGGGGCGGTGTTTACAAGGACCACAGGTTTGTTCCTAAAGCATGTTACCCTGGGCTGTAATCTACATACTCTCCGCTTGTGTGTGAAGTGCGGGGGCCATGGAAACCAGCTCCGCCAGTCATTACAAACACGGCCATCCATGTCAAAGTCACAGCTCTTGGGCCTTGAGTGTAGGGTGGAAGGGGGCGGACGAGAGGGACGCCTCACACGTTTGTGTGCCCCTTTCTGTTCTTTTGTCTTCGTCTGTCAGATGCCTTCTGACAGTGATGAGGTTTTGGATACCGAGGCAATAGCCTCATTACTCCACATTTATTTTGAGTTTTTTAGTTGCCGTTTCGGTTTTCTTATCGATGTGACACTTTGTCACAGTTGAGGTGGGTTCACAAGGTCAGCGCTGTGATGGGCCGCGGGTAGTGATGAACATTGGATGTCTGCCGAGGCGGTAGCCTTCTGACAGTGTTGGGTTTGGGGTACCTGCCGGGGCTGTAGCCTCCTGGAGGTGATGAGATTTCTGTGCCTGCCGAGGCGGTAATGCCTTCTGGCAGTGATGAGTTTCGGATGCCTGCCGAGGCGGTATTGCCTTCTGGCAGAGATGAGTTTTGGATGCTGAGCCGCTGTTCTGGTTTCACAAGGTCAGCGCTGTGATGGGACGCGGGTAGCGGTCAAATGGGTTTGAGGAAATGTCAGCAAGTTTCTTGATCAGTGGGTTTTCTTTTTGATCCAATCCTTGGTAGAAATTCCTGTTGAGTTTGCGGAGATGGTCGTCCAACATCTCAACGCCCAGGTCTCTGTGGAGGTCTGCTGTTCTTGTGAAGATAGGAGCACCTGCTGCTATCCGTAAGGCCTTGCCTTGCGATGGTTTTTATGTGCCGCCGCTGCCGTCCCCCTACCTCCTGCTGCCCAGCAAGGATCGCAGGTTGTCTGTTGCCAGAAAGGGAAGGTTTCATATTGTAATCTGTTCTCTTTGGCATCAGACATCCTTCAATTTGAGGCGCTGTGCTGCTGGAGACTCTGCAACGTTACAGATTGTGACAGCACAGTCTCTAGTGTGCTGACAATTCTAAAATCCAGGTTTGCAGACTTTCTGTGCATCCACATTTAAAAATAAAAGTATCCATTGTAGCCTTTAACTCTGCGTAGTCCATTTCAAGAGTGTGGTCTAAAGGTTTGGCCAGCAAACCCACAAAAATCATTTGCAATGCAATGGGTCTCGCATTTATTAAAATTAGAGCTGTTGGCGTTGAAAATTACAATGTTTTTTACTTTTGCCTTTTTATACCAATGGCAATAGCGCTGTGCAAATACAATTACTCTACTGCAAATAAACAAACAAATGTAAAAAAAATAAAAAAAGTTTCATTTTTCAAGTCAACAGCTCCAACTTTAAGGAATGCAAGACCTATTGCATTGTAAATGTTTTTTTAATGTTAGTAGCAGTGTACAAAGGTGTCCCTAAAAACATTTACACTGTTGTCTTAAAATTCACAGCACACGTCATGTCAAAGTAAGAAGATATACGTAGTGATCCAATGACAAATAATATAATGGATTTTCTTGCAAAAATTATGTTTTTCACTAGTCATTTTCTGTCAGAGAGCCCTTACCAGTGGGGGAAAGAGAAAGAGAAAGAGAAAGAGAAAGAGAGAGAGAGAGAGAGAGAGAGAGAGAGAGAGAGAGAGAGAGAGAGAGAGAGAGAGAGAGAGAGAGAGAAAGAGAGAGAGAGAGAGAGAGAGAGAGAGAGAGATTACCAAAGAAGACAGGGAGCTACTAAGGAGGGACTAACAAGCCTAATAACAAATCAAAGGCCAACATTTACAAAGGACAGTCACAGCAGCCAACTAAAAAGATGGGCAGAGAGTGGGCGGAGCTTCAAGTCCCTACCTGAATACAGCATGCCTCGCAGAGCAGCACATGCGCTGCCCAGCAGCCCTGCCGCTGCAGGTAAGAGCGGTGGGGCCAGGTGAGGTGGGATTTCGAGAGACGACCACAAGGGAAAATTAAATAAATAATTAATTTCCCCTCGTGGTCGTCTCTCGAAATCCCCCCTCACCTGGCCCCATCGCTCTTACCTGCAGCGGCTGCTGCCCAGGCTCGACCTAAAAATGTAGTTGTGCAAGCTGCGCAAAATTAAATAAAGTTGCGCACCTGCCATTATAAAATATTAAGCATGTGGCACGCCGCGCTGCTTAAAAAACATATACATACCATGTACGCGCAGGCCATAGAGTTGTGCCTGCAACAGCAGTAACAAAATAGTGCTCACCAAATGTATTTGAAACAAACTCAGTAAAAACACATGTAAAAGGGAGTGTCCTTATGGGAGGCAACAACAGAAGAGAGGGAGGTAACTGAAGAGGGACAAGGAGGGACTACTAAAAAAACAAGCATTTGCAATGCAATAGGTCTCGCATTTGCGAGAGTTAGAGCTATTGTCGTCGTAAATGACAATGTCTTTTTCCCATTTGTTTTGGTTTGGAGTGTAGTGGATGTTGGTGGTTTGGTGTGAAATTATGTGGGTTGTATTGGAATTATTAGTTGTGGTATAATGTGTAAATTTGTGGTGTGTTGTAGAATTGTGTGGTGTATTTGAATTATGTGGTGTGTTTTGTGTGGAATTATGTGGTGTGTTTTGTGAATGTGTGGAGTTGAATTGTGTGGCATTGAGTGAAATTATGCTTATTGAAAAAATGGTTTACACACACACACACACACACATACACACACACACACCCCCCCCCCCTCTACAAAGTGATCTGGCAGAAGTGTTCTGGGCACCCGTCACGTAGGCAAGAATTATTCTACATTAATGACCATCAGTGAGGATCCTATGATGCAGAGCAACAGGACCCAATTCCATCTATCACCCCACCTACCATGACCAAAGCAGGGCCAGCTCTAGGGTGGTGCAATCGGTGCCACCTCACTTAGCACTGACTTGGGGCGTCATTTTTTCATGTATATTATCATTTTAAGAGCACCTGCTGCCACGTTCTTTACCTCCAGCAATTTTCAGGCATCAATTAAAATGTCAAGATAACTCCAGTGATTAATCCTCTTCCACAAGAGAGACCGGAGGTTTGTCTAGTGGAAGTTTTGACTCATCCTAAGGTAGCGCAGCGGGATGAAATGCCTGCTGCTAAGAACGTGTACCATGTAGATCACAAAGTGCCCATAATGTAAATAGGTCAGTGGGTTACTGCTTCTGTAAGAGAGCTCCTTTTGTTACTTGTCGTTTATAAGTCAAAATTCTAATGTAGAACATTGAGCTATTAACTGTCATCAAAGAGCTGCTGCAAACTGCAAGGTATATGGTAGCGCTATATGATTTTTTTGCCCATCTTTTATTATCCTAATCTTGCCAAAAGGGTTCATTTGGGTAGAAACCAATTCTTATTATTAAAGAGAACCCCTAACAATGTTATGTTTTAAATTCTGAATTTGTGCTTTTCCAGAATATGGACTCTTAAACTATATTGCCTACCAGTATCGATGACATGTCACTCCTACACTACACTGTGTAGTCCTGTCTGATGTAACATTTCCTATACACTGATTTACACACGATTGTCTCTGCACAAAGTGTGTGATGTAAAGTGCTCTGACACCCTACACTAATAGGAGTTGTGCTATAAAACTAAATTAATCTGAGAGACAGTGGTTATGGTGACTTGAGGGGCACTGTTAAAGGGTGCTAGTTAGGGAATCCGTGGCAGAGGTGGTCATGGGGGGGGGGGGCAACAAACATTGTCGCACAGGGCGCCACTGGTGTTAAAGCCAGCCCTGGACCAAAGCATACAGTTTTCTGGTCTAATCGGTGATGCAACTTGCAGGGTGGTGGGATTAGTCATTTTAGACACCAACACCCTTTATTGGCCAGAGCCTTAAGAAAAGATGAATTCCCCAAACAAAACTGAAACAGTTTCCTACTAATCCAGTTTGCGCTGTGGAGAGTTACGTTTCTTGAGAAATGTTGCAGTATTTTTCTCAGACTGTGCGACAAACACTCAAGAGAAGCAACTGTGCAGCTCTAGATGTAAAATTCTGCACCCTCTGTGCCACCAGACGTGGAAGCCTGGAGGTTGTTGAACACAGGGGAGTTGCACATAAATGCAGGCTTTGAATTTGCGATCAATATTGCGCTGCAAAAATTATCCGCCTGTTTGCTGCCCACATTTGATAAGCAAAGAATGTGAAAGGACGCTTTATGAAACTGAATATTAGTAGTCCATGCAAGTTCTGCCATGAAAATCCAAAGTAATACGCTCTCTGGAACACAAAGAAACATGATTGCAGAGACACGTTTAAGTCTAACAACATGAAAACATTCCCTAACAATAGGAAGTGAGAGTTTTTTTGTTTGTTTGTTGTTCTATTCCACGCACACCTAAAACTAGCGCTGGCAGGTGCTTAATGCTCAGTGGGCGATGGTTTATATCCTGTTGCTTAGAACCCACGGGGGCTGAAAGGAACAATTGCGCCATTACCGGGTTGACTGCCTCAAAAAAACAATAATATGCACTAATGGGAGGCAATCTTAGCGCTGCACCTCATTAATGTTTGTGCGGTGACCCTCCGCGACAGTTCAGCGCTCAGTTACTGGGTTTAAGTCACACCCGGCAGGGGGAGTATCATGTATACACGGGAGGGGAGTAAATCAGTGCTTGTCTCTGAAACCACTGTCTGGGCGGTCGAGTTTTAGCTGCAGATGCACCGCAGTTTCATTACTTTTAGAAGTTAGTGAAAGAATCACGTGATGGGTGATTACTGCGGCACACTATTGTAAATCATTGTAATTGCATTTATATAGCGCTTACTACCCCATACGAGGCGTCGAAGCGCTTAGCGCAATGCCCAACAGAACACATTAGACAACAGATATCACATCGTCCAAGGCAGCTCCAATTTGCCACATAATGAGCTAATGCCTTTCACCACGGAATGACACCAGTGGCTTTGCAAGGGTGCAATTGCCTCCAAAGTATTCAAGAAAAATTAAAAAGCGCTGGCCTCCTGAAGCTGCTGTTGAGTAATGCAGCAAGGGGGTTGGAGGGGGGGTAGAGTGGGAGGAGCTTTTTCAGGAGTTTTTTTATTTTATTTATGCACGACAGCAGTACAGAATTTAAATAAACAAACCTTATGAAAGCAGCCCTCGCGCATAATATTTTTTTTAAACGGTCTGTTATTGCGGATATGTATGCATTTCAAAATTAATTCATAAATCAAAATGCACATGCAAATGAATCTCTTACCTGACTCCAAGACGAGCTGTGCGCATCCTCGGACTCGTACGCTCCTTGTTTTACAAGTTGCGGGCGCCGTGCTGCAACACAACGCGCAGCACCCGGGGGGCGGGAGAGGCACGACGGGGATGAGGGGCTGCAAGCCGCAGGCGCCATTGTTGATTGATTTGGGTGAGGCGCGCATAACAAAAGAAATGTGCGCCCGCCATTCTGGGACATGACGCGTGCCTCGTGCTTGGAAAAATAACACAAAGCGCATCTTAAAACCATGGGTCTTTCTTTAAAGAAAATATATTTTAGCCTGAGCAGCTTTAATAGCGTAGTCACCATTCTAGAAGCAAAAAACATAAGTAAAAGCGCAGCCACGCTGCTTTAAAAAGGGCTGCAGATGATACAATTACATACACGCACATTCACATGTGCCTAGCTCCGCTGCTATCGGGCAACAGCAACAAAATAATAGGAAAACGTGTGGAAAACAGACAGCAATAAACTCGATCGCAAATTACAAAAAAAAAAACAATACCATTACTGCTGAGGCTGTCGCAATGTTTAACAAGCTGTCACTTCGCGAATAAGAAAAAAAAAAGTGCTTACCACTAATTAAAGGAGACCGTGTAACGCCGCAAGTAAACGATCGAGTCCGGATGGGCGGTCCCAAAAGGAGACAGGGCCGTAACAAAGAAGCCTCATTTTCAATCACAAGCCAGCGTTTACCATAAACGTTGACGCCAGCCAATAAAAAAAGATGGGCGGGGCTTCAACTCCACTTCTGAAATCTCCTCTAAGGCAATATGCCTCGCAGAGCGAGCAGCGCATGCGTGCTGCAACGCAAGGCGAGACCTAAAAACAGGGTTCACAAATAAAATACCCAGCTATGTGTCAGGCTCTACAGGCAACCCCGTGGTCACGTTTAAAGACAGTGTACATTAGAGGTACGCAGTCGGCAGGAGGATAGCAAATTATTAGCAAATGAACACTTTTGTGCCAGTCCCACCCAGCACTGTGCCTCCTGTAGATGAATTTGCATATAGCTCCAAGGTAAATATGATCAGGTTCTGCAAAATTTTCATTTCATACCAGACCATGATACAGACACAAAGATGAAAGCAAATAAAATAACTTTTCATCCCCTCTTTAGCTTTGCTACCTTGTCTAATCTACCAGAAACTTGAGCTTCCTGCACTGGGCTCCACTTGCTAACATCCAATCAGTTATCAAGGCAATTCATTAACCAGAACCAAAATGATTTCTAAATGAACACTTTTTCACATCCCCCCTCTTTTTTAACCCGGCCCTCCTTGATGGATTTGTATGAAAATCAATATATAAAGAAAAAGCTGAACATGATAAGGGTCTGTCATATTTTGTGTAGATCTGGGATAAGACACTAATGTTATCCCAACCTGAAAACTTTTCTAGCACCCCCTGCCCCCTTTTACATTCACTCTTCTTTGATTGATTTGCATACAACTTGACATACCAAGATGGAAAAAATATGCTAAAAATTTGCTACGTTTCACTTGGATTCACGAAAGAGTATCACAGTTATTAGTAAATGAACACTTTTTTGTACCCCCTCTTGTAAAAGTGACCCTTGAACATGCTAAATGGCTGCTAATATTTGTGCAGGCCCTATGTACCACTCATTCTGTGCACTGCCTTGGATGGCCTAGCCCTTCACTGGGGCATCCAGAGGGAGGAGTAAAGTCCTGGCCTGCACCCAGGCCATGGCCCCACTCTGCAGCATACAGCCAAAGGCCAAGCGCAGTGGGATTGGTCCATTGCACGGCTAACTACAGGGCAGGCCCTGCACACCATCCTCTGTGGACACCCCATCCGAAGGCTATCGGAGGCTGAGATTAGACATCTGCAAAGGGCGGGGTGTATGGTCTAGCCAGATGAGAACTGTAAACAGGTGAGGTGTGTAAAAAAATCCATTTAAAATATGATCAAATACCACAAGAATTTACTGAAAAAATACAAAGGTTAAAATAACATATTTAGGTATTGTGATTTAATTTAAAACATTAAAAATGATGTTGGGGTTAGGAATCTATAGCCCGGCTCCTTCACCTCCAAACCAGCCCCTGTGGTTTATCAATGATCCGAGACCATCAAAAGGAGGCACAAATTCAATTCATGATGATTGTTTATGATATTGCAATGTCCAAATTCTAAGTTGCCCCATTTTGGTATCTTATAGCTCTTGTTTGGCATCAAATTTATAGTTTCTTTTTCATGATGATTGTTAGTAACATCTCAATGTCCAAATTCTAAGTTGCCCCATTTCTATATCAAAGTTATAGCCTCTTCATCTTTAAATGGGCTCAAAGTCACTGATTCTGCTATTCAGTGAAATGTCAGAGTCCATTTCAGCAAACATGTACTTCACCTTGGATCATTTGTGAGAAGTGATGCTTTGGGATGCCTAGAAATCGGATGAAGAACAAGTTTGCTGAAATGGAATCTGACATTTCACTGAATAGCAGAATCAGGGACTTTGAAACCATTTCAAGGAATACATGTCGTGACTTTTAACAAACTATCAACTGGTGCCCATAGGGCATGGTTGAACATGCCTGATCAGTGGTTAATGCATACATGTGAACCTCAAGACTCAAAATCTTGGGCCACATGAGCTGTTTAAGAAGTGATCCCATCAAGGTGAACACGGAACAAACAGTTTTTTGGAGAGTGTTCAGGGTTTAAAAAATGGATTACTTTATTGAAGTCTACAGAGCCACTTTGTTTGTTAGGCAGGTGAATACCAGTAAACAGAGGGCAAAATCCACGAAATGTGAGCAATTGTACAGATGCAACGTCTTGTGCGTTGCCAAAGGTTATGTCCACACTTACCGTATTCCAAATACACGGTCTATTAGGAAACCACCAAAGAAGCACAGAATAACGTTAGGCCAGGAATACCATGCATATAACTGCATGAACTCAGCGGTGTTCACTTTCATGTCCTGTAAGAAATTAAAGATCAAAGGATGAACACAAAATGAATAATGGCAAAAGAAAAACATGAGATAAAAATGAAGAAAACAATTGTGTTTGCCTACTGAGAAGGACAATCTCCAATCGGCGTGGATGCTGCTACGCAGGGAAATTATCACATTTGTGCATGCATATCAAGAGGTGTGGATTGCGTATATACTTAAGATCAGCAAGTGGCTGGACCTTGAGGCTTTGTTTTTAAACCCGAGAAACTTTAAAGTTTTCGTAGATTATTTTCCACAGCTTTTTTTGCCAAATGTGCAGAGGAAAGGCTGGTCAAAAACTCATGAACGCCCACGGCTGTTGCCCAAGCCCAAATCTGCACTTGCGTGGGCATTGAGCTCTACCTACTGTGCATCAACAACTTACATCATAGGTTTTTGCTAGTAAGATTAGACCTAAGCACTGTACACTCTCTCATCGCACATACGAGGCCATGCATGTTTGCTGCCATCTTGCCTTCCTGTCCGTGTGATGGATGTTCTGTACAGAGTACCATGCAATTTATTCTCTTTTGTAAATATTATTCTTCACTACGGTCCCTGTTCATTTTACCATTCTTGATGCATGCAGGTTTAAGGCAGTGCAGGGCTGCCATGGAGTTTCTGCAAAAATTGTCAAGTGTGACTTTAAGCCACTCGATTGAAGTCTTTATACAGAGGACTATACGTGTACGCTTGATCTTGCTCTATGAATTTGTACTTTCCATGGCTGCTAGTCTTAATTCTTGTTCATATCCTTTGTGATTTTATACGATTTTATATGATTGAATGTACATATTTTATCTGATTTTAATATACCCTATCCACCGCTATAGGCTGATTAGAAAAAGAATATTGTCAGAATTTGACTGCATCTGATTGAAGTACACTCATTTCTTCTTCCGAGACCTGCTCCGTATATATCTACAGGTGGTTCTTTCCTCATATAAAGCTGTGTGGTCCCTATCCAGAGACTCATAAGGGCTTCGGCCATTTGATGTGCTTATTGTAATGGTGTGAGGATATCTTGTCTCATTATATTTTGCTTTCTGCCTGCCATGCATCTAGTACTGTATGCTGTCTCAACTGATTAACTCTCTTTTATTAATGTGGCACCTTTCTTACTTGGAAATATGTATTTTTGTTTGGGATGTTTTTTCTGTGACTGCACTTTTATGATTTTAACAAGAATCGAATAAAGTATTGACTGGCACTTCAAGAGGTGTACAGTAAAATCAACTTAGCATTCCCAAATCATGATTCAGCTATATACTCCGAACAGAGATGGGCAAAGCTACACGTGTACATGTTTGTTCTATAATTTTTAACGTAATGTTTGAGAATCCGTATAATATTAATCTAGAATTCAAATCCTCAATCAGTTATAAAATGTTTAATTACAGAGGCAGTTTAGAGCTCATTAACCCTGGCTACAACCAGTTACTATAAATGAACAGCATTTGTTTTATTTGGACATTTTAACAAAATTATGGCAAACTAATGGCTTAGCCCCTGGGTCAACAGGCTTAGCATTTCAGGTATTGTTCAAAGATACATTCTGAGCTCGCTAATTTGCCCAATAGGATGAGAAAAGAAAATATGTAGACCATGTATATTTGTAAAAGCTATGTTGCAGTGTAATTAATGTTTGCAAGGTTTTGCTTTGATAAAATTTCAGGAAGAAACGTATTATAGAGCTTTATTACACTTTTAGAGAATCTAGTAGTAAAAGGGCCTGATTCAACAAGGTGTGTGCGGGTCATTTGGCGGCACAAAAATAGCAACTTGCATCTTAATAGAATTCACTCTGGTGGAATTTTATTCTCATAAATTACACAAACATTTTAAATCCAGCCGTACGGTGGGGTTTTCAAATTCATACACGCAGGGTCTGGTATACTGGCATCATGGAAATGGTTTGACTTGTAAAATCTATTGAACACCTGACAACCAGGTATTTCGAGGCTCCTGACAAATAATTTGCAAGCGGCTTCCAATAATGTACAATCACTCAAAACCATTCTTCTGAAAAGATACAGGGGCTTCCAGAGTGGGAAAAGTATGAAAAAACTCAGATTTAATAGTGGAAGAAGTGTGGCGCAGCGGCCAGGGTGCCTGACTCCGGACCACGGGGTTCACGGTTCGATCCCCGGAGCCGGCGACAGGTTAGCCTTGCACCATGTGACCCTGGGCAATAGCTCGCTTAATCTTCCCGAGGGCCCCCAGCGCCGGGACACCTCTCTGGAGGTAGCTGTGCGCTTTACAAATGCTGGTATTTCATTTTATTTCATTTCAGGAGTGTACGAAAAGGGATTGCTGCTTAGGAAAATTATTTCCTCCGAAAATTAAGAATACAATTTTGTGGGCAAACGTACAAGGCAGAGATTTCTACATGGTGACATTTTTGCATGATTGCACTGAGCACACTGAAGTGGTTGTGGATAGCCAAGTCTTCCATAGATGTCCATTAGTCCTGGGACTCATTGTAGAAATCTGGGGTCTAATTAGCAACTGTTGATCCAAGTAACACGGGCTGAAGTACTGGCATCACTATTTTACCACATTGGGTGACTTGGGCAAACCGCGTTATTCATGGATCAGTTCCTATACGTTTCAAAACAGAAAAATCTTAGAAATTAGCTAAATAAAGAAGCACTACATCAAAAAAACGGCTGGACATATTTTATTTCAAACTACAGTTGCAATAGAATAAATTATAGAAGCATGCTTGCCTTGATGGAATTTCTGTAAAAGTTGTCAATCAGCATTGATATCAGACCATGACATTTTGTGGATGTGTTTCATCTCAAGGGCCCTTCTCTGCATGCTTACATCCTTACCACCACACTCACTCATCCAAAGCTCCTGGCTCTTCCCTCATCCCTGTGCCGCTCTGAATTTTTTAAAAATATTCATTTGTTTTTAAAACTCAAGGGGTTGGCAGCTGAAAAGTGTTACTGGGCCACTCGCTTATCGTTTTGCGCTCTTGCGCACTTCACTTTATTTTTATTTTGCGGTCGGCTATATTGGAATGGTAACGTAAAAAAAGCAAAAACAGCCAGTGCTGAGTCACAATGTATGAGGTAAGAAATAGGGGGGGGAAGCCCTAATCCCCCAGCATCCCAAAAGCTAATCAAACCACAATATAACACAAACTGGCATGCGGGAAAAGATATCTGCTACTAGTCCATCTAAATGATTACTTTAATTATTCATTGATCGAAATACAAGTTTCGTCAATTATTTTATTTAAACACATCCAGTTATATTCTACAACTCTTCCATATTGAAAATGTGATACTGTATGGTGTCGTACAAAGAACATTCAAATTCAGATTTATACAAAAAAGGCAAAACATCACAAAAAAAAGTTCACAAAAAAAGCCATACAATATTTGACATAAAAACTCCTCTTCTTCCAATAGATCTAGACTCAAGGCTGTGCTTGAGATTTTATGCACAATCACAGTGACCATTAGTCTCTTTAGTCTGTACGTCTATACAAAGTATAATTCCTTTCTTCGATATTAAATAAAGCGTACAGGGTACTTAATACACAGTTATAAAACTATCAGAGACTTCTTTAGCGGGATATCGACGCGTTTCGGCCTTCAGCTTTAGGCCTCTTCAGGACAAATGAAAGAAGGAGCATGTTGAAGGACAAGAACCATACAGCCAAACAAGCCGGTGGCCGCTATTCCAAAAGCCTTGGTGGGCCAGTGTAAAGGTCCTTTGGTTCCAGTGCGATTCCAGGTAGTCACAAATGCGGACAAGGTACATCGTCATGCGCAGCCCAGCGGGCTCCACACCTCGCCGGAACAGAAGGTAGCTTCATCCCCGTGCACCCGTGCCATGGGGTAGAAGCGAAGTAGGAACGCCTTGAACTGATGACGGACTTCTAAGCCATTATCCGTCCTCGTGCTCCTTTCATTTGTCCTTCTTTCATTTTCTATGGCTTTTTTGTGAACTTTTTTTGGGTGATGCTTTGCATTGTTTTTGTATAAATGTGAATTTGAATGTTCTATGTACTACACCATACAGTATCACATTTTCAGTACGGAAGAGTTGTAGAATACAAGTGGATGTGTTTAAATAAAATAATTTACGAAACTTGTGTTTCGATCAATGATTAATTAAAGTAATCATTTAGATGGAATAGTAGCAGATATCTTTTCCCGCATGCCAGTTTGTGATATAATGGAGTCACAATGCATGTGCAGGTATGTGTTGCAATAATAACCTGTGACACTGGCAGGCATTTTGTTGTTTACTTTACTCTTCCAACGTAGCCAGCAGCCAAGGCAGAATAGTCAAATCAAAATATTAACTGTGCAGGAGTGTACAAAAGGAAAGCAAATGGTTCCGAACCACTTTGCAGCTGCTGGGCTCTTGCAAACAAAAGAACAAGTTACTTACCTTCGGAAACGCATTATCTGGTAGAGACAATATTTAGCTGCAGATTCCTTACCTTTTAATTTCCCAGACGTCAGGCTAGATTCGGAAACTCTTGCTCGAGCACACCCCTTGCGCGCGCCGTCTGGTGGCTCCATTTAGCACCGCGTGACGGCGTTGTTAGCGTGTTATGATGTCCCGGTCGCCTATACAGGTGCCATCCAGGTGCACGGACGTCAGTACTTTTCGTTTATTCCACGCCAGAAGTGCAGAGCCACTAAGTAACTGACGTAAACGTGTGCAAACTAGGGCCCTGAAAAAGGGAGTAACCCTACCCCTATCAAAATCAGTCCGCAAAGCAGGGAGGCATGGGTGGGCCTGTAAGGAATCTGTAGCTAGATATGGTCTCATCCAGATAATGCGTTACCGAAGGTAAGTAACATGTTCATCTGATAGAGACTTCTAGCTGCAGATTCCTTACCTTTGAATTAGATAACCAAGTCATACTCTCCCGGTGGTGGGTTGCGGACCAATTCCTCACACTAGAAGTCCTGCAGAATCGAACAAGCAAAATGCCCGTCCCTGTGGACCCGACTGTCCAGGCAGTAGAGCTTGGCAAACGTGTGCAAAGATGTCCATGTTGCTGCCAGACAGATGTCCAGGACTGGGACACAGTGAGCCAAGGCCGTACTCGCAGCCTTTTCCCTGGTGGAATGGGCCCTTAATCACTCAATCCCTCAGGGGACTCCTTCTTAGACAGGGCATAACAGATCTTAATGCAAAGAACGACACAGCGAGAGATGGCCCTTTTCTGCACTGCTCGGCCCTTCTTAGCGCCCACATACCCCACAAAGAGTTGGTCGTCCACCCGGAACTCTTGTGGGGTCGAGGTAGAACGACAGCGCTCTTTTTGGGTCCAGTCGGTGGAGACGCTCCTCTTCTTTAGAGGGATGCGGGGGGAGCAGAGAAGGAGGGCAGCGTGATAGACTGACCCAGATGGAATGGGGTCACCACCTTTGTCAAAAATTAAGCACGGGTGCGAAGCACCACTTTGTCTGGAAAAGACCTCATGTAGGGAGGCATACAAGATAGCGCCTGCAACTCACTCACCCTCCGGTCAGATGTTATCGCCACAAGAAAGGATGCCTTGATCATAAGCGGCCGGAGGGGACACCTGTGCAGAGGCTCGTAAGGAGCACACATAAGAAAAGTGAGGACCAAATTAAGGTCCCACTGCGGCATAACAAAGGGCGTGGGCGGAAACAAGTGAGCCAGGCCCTTCAAAAACCTATTCACAATTGGATACCTAAAGAGAGAGGGTTGGTCTGGCAGCCGCAAAAAAGCGGATAGACCAGAAAGCTAACCCTTAAGAATACCCAAAGCAGAGCCCTGCTGGGCAAGGGTTAGAATGAATAGAAGAACAGTGGAAAGAGAAGCAGAAAGAGGGTCAATACACCTTTCTATACAGCGTAATACAAACTTCTGCCGACGGCAGGCCTATTGGGCTTAATAGAGGGACGCATGGCTGCCAAAATAACGTTGCATACTTCAGGAGGAAGGTCA
Source organism: Calotriton arnoldi (assembly GCA_963921515.1). NCBI lineage: Eukaryota > Metazoa > Chordata > Amphibia > Caudata > Salamandridae > Calotriton > Calotriton arnoldi. The sequence goes on from CAWUFW010012922.1 coordinate 374,780, forward strand.
AAAGTCATCAACTGCCGCCGCTCAATCTCCACGAATGAATTGATTGATTGATAAATTTGTACAGCGCACGAATGCCCAGGGGCGTCTTGGCGCTAGAGTCGGTAGGACAGAGTGATGCTGGTGTGGAATACAGGGTGAATCAGTTGGAGAAGAGCCAGGTATTCAGCGCTCTTCTAAAAGACATAAGCGATGTGCTGCTCTTTATCAAGATTGGAAGAACGTTCCAAGTTTTAACTGTCCCTAATAGGACATTTCTCCCACCCCAGCGGACCTGCTTGAACTTGGGTCTTTGTAGAAGTTTTGAATGGGCTGATCTTAAACTTCTGGCTGGCACATACCATTTCAGGTGTGTCCTCAGAAACTGTGGCCCTCTACCATGTAAAGCTTTAAAGGCCAAGCATTGTGATTTGAATTTAATCCTTTTGTCCACTGGAAGCCAATGGAGGACTCTTAATCTGTGGGAGACTGGCTCATATCTGGGGATATCCAGTATTAATCTGACTGCAGCATTCTGCAATCGCTGCAGTTTTAGTAAGTGCTGGGATTGGATCCCCATGTATAGGGCATTACCGTAGTCCAGTCTGGAGAGGTCCAAGGCTGTAACAAGTGTTTTTAGTGCATCGGGGGGAATAAATGGGCAGATTTTCCTGATCATCTTTAAAATAAACCAGAAAGTAGAGGAAAGCTTATTAATCTGACTGTCAAATGTCAATTTGTCATCAAAGACGAAACCTAAGTTCTTAACCTTAGGGACTGGGGTTGGGCATTCGCCCAGACTGGCAGGCCACCATCTAGGAGACCAAAGGGATGAATCGGATCCTAGCAGCATGACTTCGGTTTTGTCGCCGTTCAATTTCAGGCAGTTGGACTGCATCCATGTGTTTACCCGAGTCATGCAGTAATTGAAACGATCGGCTGTCTCCTCCACGTTGTTTGAGACTGACACCACCACCTGGGTGTCGTCTGCTAGGAGACAGCCGAGAAACCACATTGCCTAATGATCGAGGCCAAAGGAGCCACATATATATTGAAAAGTGTGGGGCTCAACGAAGAGCCTTCTGGCACACCACACAGCAGTTTGAAAGACTTGGACGCTGAGTCTCCCAATTCTACTGAAAAAGTTCTATCCGTTAGGTAAGATGACAGTAGAGGGAGGGCGGTATCTTGAATCCCCAGCTCTGCTAATCTGCTAGTTAGTATTTCGTGGTTCACTGTGTCGAAGGCCGCCAATAGGTCTAACAAAATCAAGGCGGCCTTCCCCCTTGCATCCAATATTATCCTAAGTTCCTCTGCCGCCATGACCAAAGCCGTCTCTGTTCCGTGGCCCTCCCTGAACCCATATTGTGAGTGGTCCAGGAGGTTACCAGCGGAGATAAATGTTGTAAGCTGTGTATTGAGCAGTTTCTCCAGTACCTTAGATGGAAATGGAATCCTAGAGATGGAGGCGAAGAGTTGACAGGTTCGGGTGGAGGACCCTCCCCTGCTGTTGCAACAGAAGATCCTTGCGAAGGGGCAGCCTGATGGGAGGATCAATGCTCATTTTCAGAAATTCTGGATACCAGACTCTCCTCGCCCAGTCCGGGGCCACAAGAATGACTTGGGCCCAGTCGTTCCTGATCTTCTTCAGAACCCTGGGCAGGAGTAGTTTGGCAGAAAGACGTACATCAGGCCTGAGCTCCACTCACAACGAAAGGCGTCGCTGAGTGATAGCTGTCTTAGAAACTCCAGCACGCAGTATTGCTGGCACTGCGCGTTTTCTTCAGAGGCGAACAGATCTAACCAAGGATCTCCCCAGTGCTGAAAGAGACCTTGCGCCACCTCCGACTGGAGACGCCATTCGTGATCCGCTAGGCATCGACGGCTGAGTTCGCCCTCCCTGGCGATCAGAGAACCTGCCCGGTGTTGAACCACCAGGGTTATGCCCTGCTGTTCCAGACATGTCCAGAGATGCAGGGTGTAGGAAGGTAGGATCCTTCTGCATGGTTACCCCCACTTTTTGCCTGGTGCTAAGCTGTATTTTGACTAGTCTGACTGGGATCATGCTAATCAGGACCCCAGTCTATCTACTTCCTCCCTAAATTGTTGTGTTGAGTACTTGGGTACACTCCAGATTGGATACTGGGGTACCCTTATCAGTCCCTAGTATATGGTACTAAGGTACCCAGGGCATAGGTACCACAGAGGTCTCCCATGGGCTGAAGCATGCATTATGCCACTCATGGGAGACCATGCAAAATGGATCTACAGGCCTGCCATTGCAGCCTGTGTAAGTTGGTGCTTGCACCACTTACTTAAGATATAGGTTTACTATATCTAAGGGTCACTGCACTTAAAACCTATAGGTCACCCCTATAGCATGCCTTTGCAATCCTGAAGGCAGGGTGCTTGGTTCTAAGTGAGAGGGTGCCCCTGCATGAGCAGGACACCCCTGCAGCCTACGGAGTCCATTCTCCGGGTTGTCAGTGAAGCAGCCATATACGATATAGAGGGGTACCGCGTAATTACGCGATGACCATCTCGAAAACGGCTGCAACGAATCCCATCATGTTTGGTATCAAAAATGTTGGAATCATACCCCCACACCGTAAACGGTGTGGGAGGTATGATTCCAAGCAATGGAAGAGCCCTCCGTTAGGCTCTCAGTGTTCCCAGTACCAGTCTTCTAGACCCGGACAGCACAAAATGGAGGCTGTCGACCAGAGACACATTTCTGCCCTCCTGCTCCTGAGCCAAGCTCGAGCAGAGGAAGGTGTAACAATAGGCATCCTGTCACAGGGAGGTCTGACCACCTCCCAGACAGGATTTAGTGTATTGGGACTGGGTGGGCGCGCTTGCCAGCGCCAGAAAGTGTGCATGGGGGGCACACTTGGTGTCCCCATGCATAGTCCAGTTCAAGCCAGTTCTGGGAGCCGTTGGCTCCCGCTTTGGTGCGAAACTGGACAAAGGACATGGGAATAACCTCCCCCCTATCCAGACCCTCCCCTGGGAGGGTCCCCTGAATCTTCCCAATCCTTTCCATAGGGTACTTAAGGGCTTATCTGGGTGTAGGTCCCGAGATTCATTGTGGGTAAGATTCAGATCATGCAATGAGTTCAATAGGGATGAGATGCACACCTTTTCACCATTCATTTTAGAACCATATTAAACCAATTTATTCTGATCAAACATTTACGGCGTGCAAAACTTGCTCCGCGCTTCGTCCCATTGCGCTGCAACATAACTAAACCACGAGGGAGCCAACCTTGCCTCCACCAAGCTGCACAGCCACATCACAGCCTGAATCCAATGAATTAAGTTCGTGTAATTTCTTCAACTTTTTTCTTTTTTTCAATAATTTTAATCCTTCTCTTTTACGTTCAATTCATTTTATTCAATCCTTGTTTTACGTCAATGTTCAAACAAGCTCGGGAGCACAGGATGGATTTCATGTCATGATTTATTTTCACAGTCCCAATGCATTTCGGAATTAACTTCCCTTCATCAGGGGAATCTAGAAGTGCAAACAAATACTTTCTTTAAACCAAATTATATCCATTAAGCATTTCATCCACATCTTTTTAAAAAACGATACTCAACAATAACATGAACAATAAGCATGTGAATAAGGCGAGACATATGCACTGAAAAATATCACTTGTTAGCTATATTCAGACTTTTATACACCTGCAGTATTCACATCTATTTATAATCCCAAAATGACTCCAATGTTACGAAATAAATAAATACACCCCTTAATTTTAATATGGAAAATAGTACCACTCGCTTAAATAAACATGAACACATGTAAAATTCCCTGCGCTTACCATGACATGCTGTTATATCCTAAAACATGAGGAAACCATTCCCAAATAGATGAGGCCAATTTAAAACGGCCATATCTTTATCTCTCTGTTGTGTTAACGTGCCGAAGCACGCATATGTCGTTTCAGTCCCAACTGTGTCTGTTGTAAAAGAAACCATTTATCTTTGTTTCCGCCCTATGTAATGCCACGCAGGTGATTAATTACGTCTGTGTGTCACGAGACTCTAAACAGCAAACCAAGTGAGCTGCACATTTAAACTCGTACTCCTCCAAGTCCCAGAGTGCAATATCCCTTGTTCTTTTATCCCGGAGTCTCTCTCGTACCCAAATAACTATTCACTGCATTAGCGTTAATAAAAATGAATGTGAACCCACTCCTTTCCAACCCGCCTTATTTCCATTATTAATGTTAGTATCGTGAATCTTTGGGGAAATGCTCCACTACGATATTTTTCTCAAATGCTTGCAAACTTCGTAAGATCTATGATTTTCCAACATGACACGGCACCCAACCTCTGCGCCATCCGTCATCTCTGACATCGACTTTGAATCAATATTCTTTGCTGATCTTGTTACTTGCAGTCTTGTTCAACAATTTAATCATGGGTGCAATCTCATTTGGAGACGAAAAAATTCATGCAATGAGTTCAATAGAGATGAGATGCACACCTTTTCACCATTCATTTTAGAACCATATTAAACCAATTTATTCTGATCAAACATTTACGGCGTGCAAAACTTGCTCCAGCGTCGTCCCATTGCGCTGCAACATAACTAAACCACGAGGAGCCAACCTTGCCTCCACCAAGCTGCACAGCCACATCATAGCCTGAATCCAATGAATTAAGTTCGTGTAATTTCTTCAACTTTTTTCTTTTTTTCAATAATTTTAATCCTTCCCTTTTACGTTCAATTCATTTTATTCAATCCTTGTTTTACGTCAATGTTCAAACAAGCTCGGGAGCACAGGATGGATTTCATGTCATGATTTATTTTCACAGTCCCAAGCGCAGGGAATTTTACATGTGTTCATGTTTATTTAAACGAGTGGTACTATTTTCCATATTAAAATTAAGGGGTGTATTTATTTATTTCGTAACATTGGAGTCATTTTGGGATTATAAATAGATGTGAATACTGCAGGTGTATAAAAGTCTGAATATAGCTAACAAGTGATATTTTTCAGTGCATATGTCTCGCCTTATTCACATGCTTATTGTTCATGTTATTGTTGAGTATCGTTTTTTAAAAAGATGTGGATGAAATGCTTAATGGATATAATTTGGCTTAAAGAAAGTATTTGTTTGCACTTCTAGATTCCCCTGATGAAGGGAAGTTAATTCCTGAAATGCATTGGGACTGTGAAAATAAATCATGACATGAAATCCATCCTGTGCTCCCGAGCTGGTTTGAACATTGACGTAAAACAAGGATTGAATAAAATGAATTGAACGTAAAAGGGAAGGATTAAAATTATTGAAAAAAAGAAAAAAGTTGAAGAAATTACACGAACTTAATTCATTGGATTCAGGCTATGATGTGGCTGTGCAGCTTGGTGGAGGCAAGGTTGGCTCCCTCGTGGTTTAGTTATGTTGCAGCGCAATGGGACGAAGCGCGGAGCAAGTTTTGCACGCCGTAAATGTTTGATCAGAATAAATTGGTTCAATATGGTTCTAAAATGAATGGTGAAATGGTGTGCATCTCATCCCTATTGAACTCATTGCATGAATTTTTTTCGTCTCCAAATGAGATTGCACCCATGATTAAATTGTTGAACAAGACTGCAAGTAACAAGATCAGCAAAGAATATTGATTCAAAGTCGATGTCAGAGATGACGGATGGCGCAGAGGTTGGGTGCCGTGTCATGTTGGAAAATCATAGATCTAACGAAGTTTGCAAGCATTTGAGAAAAATATCGTAGTGGAGCATTTCCTCAAAGATTCACGATACTAACATTAATAATGGAAATAAGGCGGGTTGGAAAGGAGTGGGTTCACATTCATTTTTATTAACGCTAATGCAGTGAATAGTTATTTGGGTACGAGAGAGACTCCGGGATAAAAGAACAAGGGATATTGCACTCTAGGACTTGGAGGAGTACGAGTTTAAATGTGCAGCTCACTTGGTTTGCTGTTTAGAGTCTCGTGACACACAGACGTAATTAATCACCTGCGTGGCATTACATAGGGCGGAAACAAAGATAAATGGTTTCTTTTACAACAGACACAGTTGGGACTGAAACGACATATGCGTGCTTCGGCACGTTAAACACAACAGAGAGATAAAGATATGGCCGTTTTAAATTGGCCTCATCTATTTGGGAATGGTTTCCTCATGTTTTAGGATATAACAGCATGTCATGGTAAGCGCAGGGAATTTTACATGTGTTCATGTTTATTTAAACGAGTGGTACTATTTTCCATATTAAAATTAAGGGGTGTATTTATTTATTTCGTAACATTGGAGTCATTTTGGGATTATAAATAGATGTGAATACTGCAGGTGTATAAAAGTCTGAATATAGCTAACAAGTGATATTTTTCAGTGCATATGTCTCGCCTTATTCACATGCTTATTGTTCATGTTATTGTTGAGTATCGTTTTTAAAAAGATGTGGATGAAATGCTTAATGGATATAATTTGGCTTAAAGAAAGTATTTGTTTGCACTTCTAGATTCCCCTGATGAAGGGAAGTTAATTCCCGAAATGCATTGGGACTGTGATAATAAATCATGACATAAAATCCATCCTGTGCTCCCGAGCTTGTTTGAACATTGACGTAAAACAAGGATTGAATAAAATGAATTGAACGTAAAAGAGAAGGATTAAAATTATTGAAAAAAAGAAAAAAGTTGAAGAAATTAAACGAACTTAATTCATTGGATTCAGGCTATGATGTGCCTGTGCAGCTTGGTGGAGGCAAGGTTGGCTCCCTCGTGGTTTAGTTAAGATTCAGATCAGACACCACTGCACTTCTACCGTCTGGGCACTCTGGACTTCGCTGGACTTCGTTTGGGCCTGACTGTCTCCTTTCCCGTCTGCTGCATCGTCTGTGCCTGTGCATCATACAGGAACCTTCCAAGGCCTGTGAAGCATCAAAGACCCCTGAAGTAATCTCCCTTGGAGTGAAGGAGTCACTCCCCTGCATTTGCAGGCACCGCAACTAAGTCGACCGGTCTCCAGATCCTGAGCTCCTCCGGACTCCGTGGGCTCTGCAACACAGGTGGTGGTTTTCCACAGCTCCCGAGGCCTGCCCTGCCCTCTCAGCAAGTTTGAGGCCAGTATCCCTCGTGGGGGTGGCGATAACCGAACCCCTGTGCACCGCGTCCAACTTGCAGTTGCAAAGGCTTGTTGACTTCTTTGCAAGAAGATCTTCGGCCTCCAAGTAGCCCCAACCTTGAGCACCTCCAGTCACCAGAATCTTCAGCCACACCGCATCGTGTGCATCGTGGGCTGCATCTTTTCGTGAGCTGCTTGAGGTCCTCTCGCGACTCCAGTGCCTCCGGCCTGTGGGTCTACTGGAGGGTCACACTTGTTACTTTTGGGCTCCCCTGATTGCTCGGGCCTGCCCTGACTCCCCTGGACCTTGCTGCTCCCGACGTTGCTCCTTCTTTGATTCCTGCGTGGCTTGCCTTTGCCAAGGCTTGTTGGTGCTCCCGCTGGACACCGACCCCTCAGCACTCGACATCCTTCGTGGGACAGCTCGTGCACGGCTCCTGGACTTCCTCAGCGTCGCCTGGTCCTCACAGCAGCAAAGTCAAGGGCATCGTCATCCTCCCTGAAGCACCCGACATCGGAGGGCATTCGTCTTCCAAGTCTCCTGGTCACTCCTAAGTGACAGACTCTGTCCCCTCTGCTTTCAGTTACTCCTCTTCAACGGCCTAGTGCAAGGTGCCCACTTACATTAGTGGACATCATATACCAGGCCAGCTTCTCACACAGGGCCTCTCAACAAAGGGTCCACGACCTACCCCGCCCTGCTTTTTGCAGTACCACTTGGCGGTGGTGTTGTCTGTGAACACCTGCACTAACTTCCCCTTGACAAAGGGAAGAAATGCATTCAATGTCAACCGAATCGCTCGAATCTCCAAGAAACTGATGTGGAGCCCAGATTCTGCCGGAGACCAGTGTTCCCTGATCTCCATCTCTCCCAGATAGCCGCCCCATCCCAGAAGTGACGCATCTCTCACAACTGTGAGATCTGGTTGGGGAAGGGAGAGGGGTCTGCCATTGACCCAATCGCGGTTCGTCAACCACCACTGCAGATCTCTAGCAGTTCCTTCCGAGATCTGGACCACGTTGGTGAGATTTCCCTGATGCTACGGCCACTTGAACTTCAGGTCCCACTGCAGAGCCCGCATACACCACCTGGCATGCTTTACCGAGAGGATGCAGCCTCAGAGTCAGTCTCACCAAAATCCAGGATAGAGGCTGAAACATCGGAATCATAACCTGAATATCTTTGACTCACGACTCAGGAGGATAGGTTAAACTGCACTGTATCCAGAACAGCCCCGATGAAAGGGAGCACATGAGAAGGAGTCAGGTGTGACTTCGGCACGTTTATAGAGAACCCCAGCAAATGCAGGAGGTTCGCCGTAGTCTGAAGGTGGGAGACGACAGTCTGGGGCGAGGACGCCTTCAACAGCCAGTCGATGAGGTAGGGGAAGACAGACACTCCTAACCGGCACAGATGAGCTGCGACCACCGCCATCACCTTGGTGAACACCCGAGGGGCACTGGTAAGGCCGAAGGGGAGCACAGTAAACTGAAAGTGCTCTAGGCCCACCTTGAACCGCAGGTAACGCCTGTGGCCCGGCAGGATGGGGATGCGAAAATACGCATCCTGCAGGTCCAACACTACCATCCAGTCTTCTTGGTCTAAGGCAGACAAGAACTGAGCTAAGGTAAGCATCTTGAACTTCTCCTTGAGGAAGAGATTGACGATTCAAAGATATAAAATGGGCCTCAACCATTTCTACTTTTTCGGAATCAGAAAGTAGCAGGAATAACAGCCACTGCCTACTTCTGAATCTGGGACCCTCTCTTTAGCTCTCTTGGCCAGTAGAGCTATAACTTCCTCTTGGAGCAATTTTAAATGATCCTCCGCCAGCCTTTCTTGATTTGGCAGAATGGGATGAGGAAAAGAAAGGAAAGGCAGAGAATGGCCCTCCTAAATGATCTGCAAGACCCACTTGTCCGGTGTTATGGACCTCCAGTGGAGGAGATTGTGGATTCTTCCACCAACTGGAGAGGTGTGGTCTTGCAGAGTCAGACTAGGAGTGCTTGGAGGATGTGGCTGCCGAGGGCAGGGTGGCTGATGGCTTCTGGCTCCATTCCTTGGAAGAAATCAACCGCGTCCACACCACCGCACAACTTGGGAAGTCTGAGCAGGACGGTGGCTGGGATAGGGCTGACGCGGCTGGAACCCCCTTCCATTGCCACGAAAGGGACGAAAGCTAGACTGGCCACGATGTGTAAAAGAGAGGCCCCAGCATCTGCCTCAGCTCGAGAGTCCTTGAATCTCACTAGGGCCGATTCTGCCTTGTCCCCAAACGGCATGATCATCAAATTTGCCTGGACATCGCCCAAGAAGCTTGTTGTTCTAAGCCAGGCATGGTGCCGCAAGGCCACTGTCTATGAAATCGCTCTGCCCAGCAAATCAGTCGTGTCAAGGCCTCACCTTATGGAGAATTTTGCTGCATCTCTCCCGTCCTTAACCGCCTGAGAGAGCACAGCCGGGGCCTCCTTCGGGACTTATGGCAGCACTTGCACAACCGTCTCCAAAAGGGAGAGGGAGAACCGGCCCAATAAGCATGCGGTATTCACCAACCGCAATGCTAGGCTGGAGGAAGAAAACATCTTCCCAACTGATTCCAGGCTCTTGGATTCCCTATCCGGAGGGGCGGAAGGGAACGCGCCCTGGGAGGTAGAAGCCTGCACCACCAAGCTTTCAGGGGTGGGGTGTTGGCTGAGGAACTTTGGGACACCCGGAGCCGGGCGATGGCGGCATGCAATTGTCCTATTCACAGGAGCCCCTGGGCTAGGATTGGATGACGTACCTAGAAGGACATCAGTAAGTGCCTCATTGAAGAGCAAAAGGGGTTCAGAGTTGGAAGCCCCAGGCTGGAGCACTTCGGGTCAGGAGATTAGTCCTGACCTGCACAGAGGGCGACTCCAGTTCGAGGACCTCGGCTGCTCTCGACCACCATGGCATATGATGCCCCCTCCTCTGTAGCCACAGTTGGCGGAGAGAGCATGCCAGTATCTGGGGAAGTGTCCAGTCCACTGGCCTCCCCAAGTTCTCCACATCAGTCCATCCGCTCTACAGAAGCATACTAGTGTTCTAAATGGGCGATAGACCCCTCCCAATCCACTCCAGAGCCTAACACATCAGCAAAATGTCCAGGTGACAACATAGAACCTGCTGGGTTCTATCGACGTTGGAATTGGCGCCGTTCCAACTCGGTCTCGTTGGGGATAAGGATGGGGCTGGAACCACCGGTGGGCACTGGCAGCCCCGAAAGCACCGACTTCGGGTCCGATGCCAGAGAAGGTCACGATGGCATGGCCGGCGCCGTCCTGGATCCGGGATCCGATTCCTGAGGCCTCACCAGTGCCGTAGCCTGAGCGGACGGCATAAAATCTGATGGGGCCACTTCCTACCCCGCGGGGCCAGAGGGCTCACCAGAGGAGTCGGTCCGCTCAAACACGTGGTGCATGGCCTTGTAAAAATCTTTAATTTGAGCGGGGGCGCTCCGGCTCCCAGAAAGGGAGGGAGGCGCAAAGTCGACCCTTGTTCTGGCTCCTTAGAACCGTGCCTAGAGCGTCAGTGCTCTTTGCCTCATTCGACGACGGACAACAGTCGAGGCGAAGATGAAGTCCACTTGGACGACTTCTTCCTGTGCCTCTTCCCCGTGTGTCCCGATGCTCTTGAGTGGGAGGAAGAGGACTGGGGCTCTGGGAGCAGTCTTGCGGCATCCTCTTCTTCGAACGAGACCTCCATGGAGTCTCGCTGGATGGTGTCGACTGTGCAGCTGCAAGGAGCTTCATAGCCCGCTCCTGCAAGGACTTCGGAGCCATGTTTCGACAGTCCGAGCACGGCTTTGAGTCATGGTCGCACTCGAGACACCAAAGACAGACGAGGTGGGGGTCGGTTACCAACATCATGTAGTGACAGGCATCGCACGGTTTAAACCGTGTCTTCCTTGAAGACATCCTCACACACGAAGGAAAAATGGCGAAGTCGACAAAAGTCGAAAAAGGCCCATCAAAAAGCGACAGAGTGTTAGCTCTTCTCCGGATAGGCACTTAGCTGGCGCAGAAAGAAAAGAGATGACATCCGCGTGCCTGGATGGTGTCTATATAGGTGTCCGTGATGTCATAACCGACGCGAACAACGCCAGAGATGTCACGCTGAGCCGAAAGGAGCCACCCGACGGCACGCACAAGGGGTATTGCTCGAGCAAAACTTTCCAGATCCAACCTGCCGCCTGGCGAATTCAAAGGTAAGGAATCTGCACTAGAAGTCTCTATCAGATAAGAATAAATAAAGAGCATTGGCTAAGTTAGTATGCAAACATTCACCTGTTAAAGGTACTGGCTTTTACAATCAATCTAAAACGGTGCAGAAGAAAATGTAAGGCATTGAGCTAAAAGGTGAAGGGGTTCGCAGTTACCCTTACAGAAGGACAACATACTGCAAATCAGCTAGAGTTGTTTTACATTAGTTAGTATGACTTCATAGCAAAGTAAACTGCAGAGTGTTATTCCACTTACCGTTTGAACCTGGATTTGAAGAGCTGCAGGGTTATCATAGCAGAAATAGCTGCCTATTGGGGAAAAAACAGCTGTATCAAAAAACCTGTCTTTAGTCATGTATTTGCTACTTAATTTCAAAATAATTATGGCAGTAAAAGAGGTATTTAGTTAAAGGATAACTGTCTCTCACTTGTGCAATACTAACACTACTATTAAATAATATTTATGTTGTTTCAGGAGCAAATGTAGGGCATCTATTATGAAATATGATTTAACAAAGATTGCTAAATAAGTGAGGCTTCCTCTTCCAAGGCTGTTTCAGCCACCTATAGATTGGTATGGGTGATGGAGGAAGGGCAATCTAGATCTTCCCTGGACCACTGCCGGCAGCAGTAATAAGACAGAAGGCCTAACTCTGGGAACGATGATCTGTAAAAATTCAAACCAGTTTCTCAGGGAGGTAATATTTGCACAAGATATGACTCAAGCAGTTGGGGCTCACTGACAAAAGAAATAATTCCCCCCCAAAAATCAGTTCTTTTCTCTGAGACCCAGTCTGGGAGCAGATGATGATACTGGTTGCTTTTCAATCATGTTTCAGTCAAGGAACCAAGAACACACAGTTTGATATAAGAGGGAAACACCTCACAACTACAGATAGAAAAGCCTGATATGATGGTCTAATTTGTCTGTATCCTTCGATACAATGAATCAACTAAACCGAATGAATATCTGGATTAGGGTCTATGATGGAAAGGAAAGATGAAGGCATGTCAGGCACTCATTCACAGGAGGTCAAGTTAAGTCCTTTTGCGTCCCAAACTCGGTCGTACATTGTAAAGATCCAGAAAGCTCATCCTTCTAATAAATGGATACATGCTGCCACTGGTAGCAATAATCAAGGTCCATCAGCTGTAGTACAAAATGTACATTGATGACACTCAGTAAGTCATGCAATTGGAAGATGGGATGGGATGCCAGAAGGTAGGATCCTTAACTGTTTGGGTGATACCTGAATGAGAAGGAGAGTGAGCCTGCTGGCCCTTCATGGACCCAAGATAACTTTCTTATAGCTAGGAGTAGCTTTTCAGCCTTGCTCGTCTGGCCAGCCAAGAAAGTATAAACTCCATTGACCGTTTGAGTGGTGAAGGACTTTGGGGTCTAAGACAATCAGGACACATCTCACAAGAAACTAGTTATTGAAATTGTGATTACGAGGGCAGGCTGGGGCTAAACACGGCCCATGCTTGCGTTTACTAGCACATAATTGCAATTGTCAAGAACGAAAAAAAAGAGAAAACAAGCATTGGCATAGCCAATAGGTCTCGCTTTTGGGACCTTATAAGTATTTAGTTATGCAGCACAATATCCTTGGTGCAACAACATCAACTGTTGCATGGCTAAACACTTATAAGGTACAAGGTTTAGCCATGCAACAGCTGATGTTGTTGCACCAAGGATATTGTGCTGCAAAACTAAATACTTATAAGGTCCCAAAAGCGAGACCTATTGGCTATGCCAATGCTTGTTTAAACAGCCTCTGTTCCTTTTTAAAGATTCACTGTGTTTTTTATTGTGACATGTGGTATCAATGTAATTGTAGCTATTGGAGAAGGTTCAGTATTTGCATTTTCTCTGAGGAACTAGGAGTGAGGGATGCGGAATGAGGGCCGAGGAGTGAGGGATGCGGAATGAGGAACTAGGAGTGAGGGATGCGGAATGAGGACTGAGGAGAGAGGGATGCAGAATGAGGACCGAGGAGTGAGGATGCAGAATGAGAACCGAGGAGGGAGGGATGCAGAATGAGGGCTGAGGAGTGAGGGATACGGAATGAGGAACCAGGAGTGAGGGATATGGAGTGAGGACCGAGGAGTGGGGGATGCGGAATGAGGAACTAAGAGTGAGGGAAGCGGAATAAGGACCGAGGAGAGAGGGATGCAGAATGAGGGCCGAGGAGTGAGGGATACGGAATGAGGAACCAGGAGTGAGGGATATGGAGTGAGGACCGAGGAGTGGGGGATGCGGAATGAGGAACTAGGAGTGAGGGATGCGGAATGAGGACCGAGGAGTGAGGGATGCCGAATGAGAACCGAGGAGTGAAGGATGCAGAATGAGGGTCGAGGAGTGAGGGATACGGAATGAGGAACCAGGAGTGAGGGATGAAGAGTGAGGGATGCAGAGTGAGGGCCGATGAGTGAAGGATGCGGAGTGAAGTAATGCTGACATTGATGCTGTGCGTTCTAGGGCTCTTCTGGCATGAAATGAAGCCGGGGACAGACAAAGGCCCCGCTGAATATCACGTGACCTTTGCGCGCCCAAGGTGGCATTTCCGCCTGTTATGCAGCGTGTCCGTTTGTAAACGTTTGCCCTGGAGGGTGCGCCTCGAGTATAAATCTCATGGAAGACACTACTCACAATTCTTCAGTGTTGGCTAACACATCATTTGAGCACAATATCAGTAAGTACGACGCTGCACAATGTTCTCCTGATTGCTCAGCGCAGCGCCCAGTATTTTCATGCAGCGCTACACTGCCTGGTATTTTTAAAACTGTGGGACTTTTTTAGGGAGTAGGGGCAAGGAAAGGGCTGAATTGAGCTGAAACAGCAGAACTTAATAAAATGGTGACATTCGGGTGTCCTCGATGTCTTTGACGTGTTTACTGCCAGTGGGGCGGGTTACTTGGGCCTCATTTGGGGGCATATTATCAAGAACGACGTTAAATTATCGCCGGTTTAGCGGCAGAAAACTGCCGCTAAAGCGGCGATAATGAGCTTGATAATATGCCCTGGAGAATTCCAATAGAGCCCATGTTCACACCAGAACATGGACTTCTATTGGAATTCTCAAGGGCATATTATCAAGCCCATTATCGCCGCTTTAGCGGCAGTTTTCTGCCGCTAAACCGGCTATCATTTTTAACGCCGTTCTTGATAATATGCCCCTTGGAGAGAAGCGCGATGTACCCCTTGGAGAGAAGCGCGATGTAACGTGTGTTCGGATTACCGTATATATTAACGTATATATACACCGAGCGCGCATCTTGGGCCCTTTGCAGGCCCACTGGTATCCAGGCCATTGCCCTAAGAAATAGCACTCAGTTTAATGGAAGGGAATTAACTCACCTTAAAAGGCGAAAGACTAAGGGGCATATTATCAAGGCGGCGCTATGAAATTATCGCCGCTTTGCGTCCGTTTCGGGCGAAAGCGGCGATAATTTCATCGCCTTATCAGCAAAGACACGCTATTGCGTGTTTTGCTGACTTAGCGCCGGTTTCCAGCACGCCTAACTTTGCATCGCTAATGAGATACAAAGTAGGCGTGGCTGTGAAACCAACCAGGGAAAATATCGCGAAGGCAGCTCGCGATATTATCAAGGAGGGTTAGCGATTTTTAAATCGCGTTAAGTATGTCTTAACGCAGGAATTTAACGTCTGTTAAATTCCTGACTAAGGCATACTTAACATGGGGGTGGATTCTGTGGCTAAGACCACAGGCCCTATCATCTAGGATATCGCCGTTTTCCACCATGGAAAACGGCGATATCCACACTATCTCTGGAATTTTTATCACCTCGGCGATGCGCGTTGTTGATAACGCGCTAACCGGGCGATAAATTACAGAGATAGCCGGCGATAAATATGCAAGCGCTAAGCGCGCTTTGCGATATTTATCGCCGGCCCTTGTTAATATGCCCCTAAGTTCGTTTTGTGTAAGTTCAACTCGTTATCCTCATATAAAAGTAGATGTCAGCAGCAAGCGTTTATTTTAACATTTAAGATGTGCACGGATTGGCTAGAAGGTAAAATTCGAAACATAACTTTGCTGGTAGTTTTTTCATAGTAAATGTGTATTTCTTTCAATCATACCTCGCGACAAAATAGGATTATTGAAGCATCTATTTTCAGTCTCTCTCTCACATCAATGATGCGGTCGTGTGTCACCATGTCGAATATGACCCCATGCAGGACTTTTGCATGCTGGGACTTGTAGTTCTGCCTTTAACTCTACAGGTATGGCCCACGTGTCTATACAAGTAAGATACTATTGGTAAAAATAAAAACCCTGTTTTGGTGAAGGAGTCACGCATCACAGAGCGGAATTTGGCAAATAAACATCTTATGCTATCCTTTAATAGCATCGTATATGCAATGTTTTGGAATAAAAGGTGTGTTCCTTTTATTCCTACCTTGTAGACAGCACAATTCTCCTGAACTAAAGAAGTCTCCCTAGGGGTCAACAACATCACTATACCTCATTCAGAGTCCACAGAGGACAATTATTATAATAAATATATTTGCCCTGGTTCTTTTGAGGCAGGACCCAGCGTTTTTCGTGAGAAGCCCCCACTGCTGCAGTCAAATGTTGGGGCTGCTGATTACCAGGGCTGCCTGGTCTTGATTCCGCCTCAGGCCTCTTTCTTCCGCATCCTAGACTTTCTCTCTCTTCATCTGACAATTTCAGGTTCTTTTTCATCCCGGGTTGTCCCTCGATACTCGCTTCACCGACATTACGAGGATGGACTGCAAGCAGGCCCCGCTGGTTGTCACGCTCCTGCACTGTGCTGCAATCAGGTGTCTACAGCACATGGATTCGCCCACTGAGCAGTCCTACCCAGTGCTTTGTAACCACCCAACTTTGGGGTGATTGTCTGCGTGGGGGGAGAGGGGGGCATGCGTGAAACGGCATCTCAGGCTCATTTGAGTCATGTTTTCATCTCACCACACATTACTTGATCACAGCTTTAGCCATTCAGTTCCGGGCGGGGAGGGGGGGGTCGCTACGAGAGAGATTTTAATCCAATGAGTTTTTTCCTCAAATCCACGATCCAAAAAAATCAGTTTTGGGAAAACTGATTTTAAAGAATTGAGTACATAAATTATATAACGTATTTAACGCATGAAACATTTCGAATTAGCCTGGTACCTGCTGCTCGATTTGGCAAAATCTGCAGTAAAATAACCCTTGTTACAGTGCCATCATTTTGTGAAGAGTACATTTGAAGATTTGTTTTTGTATTTTTATATAGAGCGAACTCAGTCCAAGTGCATTGGAGCGCTTTGCACGAGCGCCAGTCACATTGATTTCTTTTGTTTGTATGCACGGGGAAATTAGGTGAGTTGCCTAGAATCACAGGATGTTGAGTCGACGCCGAGACTCGAACCTGATTTCCTAGCTCCGAATCCGCAGCTCTGGCCATAAGACATTCCCTATGTTAAGGGATTCGCCTGGTGCGAGACTTGGGCACACTGGAGGCTCTCTGAGGGAGACAAGGGGCTCTCTTGGGAGACCGGGGCTCCCTGCGAGACATCTCGGGCGGATCGGCGCTCCCTATGGTGACCGGGGCACCCTACGAGTCTGGAGCTCACTCAGGTGTGAACACACTGAATGAGGGAGCGTCTTTCACTGCCCAAGGGAGACGTGAACTCCCTAAGGGTTTAGAGGCATGTGGCTGTAGGTGTGAGGGGCTCCCTGTGGAGACCGGGCTCCCTACGAGTCTGGAGCTCACTCAGGTGGGATCGCACTGAATGAGGGAGCGTTCTTTCACTGCCCAAGGGAGACGTGAACTCCCTAAGGGTTTAGAGGCATGTGGCTGTAGGTGTGAGGGGCTCCCTGTGGAGACCGGGCTCCTACGAGTCTGGAGCTGACTCAGGTGTGAACACACTGAATGAGGGAGCGTCTTTCACTGCCCAAGGGAGAGGTGAACTCCCTACGGGTTTAGGGGGCCTGCGGCTGTCTCGGGGTGAGAGGGGCTCTCTGTGGTGACCGGGCCCCCTCCGAGACTTGTCTCACTCGGGAAGGCCTGCACTGAATGCGGCAGCCTCGCACCCGCCCTGACATCCACCTGGTTCTTTACCCCCACCCCTCCCTCTGCGGGGGAAGGGGCGGTCTTAATTTCTATTTTCTAAAGACTTTCATATAGTCTCGAAGGCCCATGGGTTTACGGAGACTTGAATTAGAAATTCTAGGTGTTCATTGCAGTTCTCTCCCTCTCAGTCATGTTCACTCCACACCCCTTCTCCCCCCGCCCGATAGCATTTCAGGGAGGGAACTACACCGCTGCAAATTAACCCGGGCCTGGAGCGGTCCCGCCAGGCCCAGGGATGAAATAAGAGTGTCAGCAGGGTGTGAAGTGCCCCCTGGGTCACACTCATTGTAAACACACACGGGTTACATCTTCAATCTCGCTTTTACAGCACCCTGCGCCTGACCTATGACCCCGAATAAAACAAGGACAACAATGGAGGAGCGGGGGCGAGCGAGCGCGGCAGCCTGCTCAGCTGACCACACGCTCGTGCGTCATGGCCTTTTCCCCGCACGGCCGGCATATGTTTCCAATTATCGCGCACGCGTCTGGGCACGATAATGGGAAACAGATGTCGGCCCTGCGCGCGTAACCGCCTGAAAAAGGCCACGACGCACGAGCGTGTGGTCAGCTTCTGAAACCCCCTTACATAAAGTCTTCGCCTAGCAGCGCTTGCGCGCTACTCGAGGCTCGACCTAAAAAACAATGTGAGTTCAGCTACACTGAAAAACTGAAGTTTAGAACACAATTTGATGTGTTGTGGCTAGGTCACACTTCCGTCCAGGAAAAAAACTTAGTGAGGGAAAAATTGTGTATTATTCAGTGTAGTGTATGAGGATTAGTCTCATCAATTTACAAATGTGTTTACCGTACTTGTAACCACTTACAGAAAAAAGCAGAACATTTGAATCTGAAATGGACAGAATTAAAACCTCTATATATATATATATATATATATATGAGGGTTTTCATGGGGCCGGGGGACAATAATGAAATGTGCATTTGGGGTGACATTATGATGCGCACTACTGTATGCACCTTTAAGGATCTCCAAGGGAACTCAGACATGCACAAACACCATTTTTTTTAAATGTTTGTATCTACAGTGAGAAATGCCCCCATGTAAAAAAAGAAATTAAAAAAATCTAACACCTCCCCGATTTTCACCCTAACCCCCTGGAAGCTAAGTTGCTAATGGACCATGGGTGGCCCAAAGATACCTAAACTCTACCGCTCACTTGCAATCCACGCCCCAACACATTTGGCAATCTTAGGCGGGCAAGGGAAAGAGATGTGGGAACATTTTCTGATAAATAATGGTAAATTTCCAGGATGGTATTGCGGGAAACGGCTACTGCCAATTAGTAGAGAATGATCCAACTAAAAAATGTGCACCTGACATACATAACACATTACAAAATATGGAGGTATGGGGACATTGATTCATCTGACTGTCTCAGATGTGGAGAACAACGGGGATCTCTTACACAACGGGGATCTCATACACCGTATATTGAAAAACCACAAAATTAAACCTTTCTGGAACAGGGTGAGATTCACATTGCAAAAAAATAAACAGGCAGATAGACAACGACACAAAGCTGATACTCCTGCATCTTTCACTAAATTGTGACACAAACAGATATGACCCAATGCTGATAAACCAAGGACAACTAAGATTGATAATCGCAAGATGTAACATTGCCAACACCTGTTAAGTAGAGACCTGCCAACGTTCGAGTGCTGGGCATGCGCAGTGGGTTACTGAATAATGTTGAAGATCCCCATTGATAAATTGTGCAGATGTCTGCAGAAACATGTTAGGATCTGGGGCAATGGATGGACTACCGGGAGAATCGTGAGGGTACTAAACATTGAAAATGAAACACAAACACTAGGTTCCAATATTGCTTGTTAACCTAATGAATAGATGAAATGTAATTCTAGTCAAGAAACATGATAATGGACTGCGAATAGAAATGTGTTGAGATGGTGCGATTACGTCATTTACGTAGAAGATTTTTTTTCTCAGAGACTGTAGAATGCACCTGTAAAATTATTAGATTATTTATGTGCTAATTGATAGTGTGTAAAAAGTGGCAATTCATTGCCCTCTGTTATTTAGAACTGTATGTACATGAATTTCATATTGAATTAATAATTTTTATTTCAGGTCTTTGCAAGAGTTTTAATCTGTTTTAGTGAGACAATGCGTTTCAGCCGGTCAGCAATTCTCGTCCAATAATCACATCTCAGATACATGGGCTTAACTGTAGTAGCAATAGGTGAGAAATACATTATATTCTTAGTGCAAATTGGTGTTTGAGTTCAACTAAAGGCAAGGCTGCCTGGATAGTTTGGTCTGTCTCTCAATATTATTTCTCCATCTGAATAGCCGACTTGTTACATGGAAAATAAAGGTTACTAAATGAAGAACAAAATGCTGTGAGGCTCTCCTTTATCTGGCATGGTTTTGCAGTTTTTTTGCATCCGTGTTTGCTTACTGTGATATATACTGGCCTAGTTATTTCTGCACCCTGCCAACCAGTCCCTGCTGTACTACATGTTAATACAACTTTTGGTTTCTGTGATTACTTCTTTTTTAAAGCTGCTTCATAGGAGACTTCTTGAAAGAAGCTGCAACTATCTGCCCTTTTCGTTGGAGTGTGGAGTTTTTATTTACTTCATGTTGGAATGGTAATGTCCTCTGCATGTTAAAAAGTCGCCTAAACGAGACTGCATGGATAAGTGCCTTACTGGTATCCTTGCTAGTTATTTTTGGCCTAGAATCCTGCTAATCTAAATTTTGTGCAGAGGCGGAGGCCCGTACCTGGTAGTGCAAGGTGTAGAACGTGTTCTGAGACCTCGAGGGGTGCACCAAGCATGCCCTAAAAATGGGTATAGGTATGCTGATCCCTCTTCTGTTAATTTCCACTGTAATGTGAATACAAGATTTGTGAGTGGACATTCTCTTTGTGTGTCAAGTGCACGTATATACTGTCAGTGTGTAGCACGTGTACGCTAAAAGGACTACGAGTACTGAGACCAGTGGAACTCATTTTGTATGGCTACTGGCTAGGAATGTCACAAGCTGCAGAGTGGCTACAGCTTCCCCAGACAAAGGAAGTATTCGGACTGTATTCATGTGGCTAGGGATGGAGATCCAGACACTGAAGTAGGAAAGGATGGAAACAGGAATACCCTTATAAATTCAATGAGGGCCATGTTAGCACAAGGCTGCTGATTAATGCTTCCTGGGCATTGTCATTCGGTAGATGGGAGGAGTGAGGAGGTGGGACTTCAGTTTCAGTTGATCGAGTTGAGGAAGTTTTCAGGTAGTCAGCCCACTCTAAAGAGCACCCCACCGCTCCATGGAGTACTTGAAGGACTACTGTGTGATAAGGGTTGGCATCTGCACAACAGCCAGTGCCCCAGAAATGAGGGAACATCAAATGAAGTCTACAAATTTTGTTGAAGGAGCTACGGGTTTGCCAAGTGCCTAGAGGCCTGCTTGAGAAGGAGAGTGCCTGGGCCTGCAGGAGAGAGTATGCAGGAGGAGAAACCAAGCATGTTCTCAGTGAACATTGACTGCTCTAGCAAGCTAAGCCAGGAGAGACCTGTGTTGTAAGGGCATCCCCGGTCTCTCAGCTGGGTTCCTGTGTGAAACGTACCAAGACTTGGCAAGTACAATCACCATTCTGTCACCTGGCAACAAGCAGAGAGTCTGAGAATATTGTTGGCTCTGCCTACGCCAGAGAAGAGGAGCCGCATCGCAGCTAAACTGGCAGCTGGATCTGCCTGGTAGACAGAAATTACCGAAAGTACAGCACTGCTGATGTATCACCCAGGAGGCCACAGCTGATAAGCCTGGGTACCCTACTACACTCTGTTGAAGATGCTGTGCCGCTGAGCAGGACCTGCAGCACAGACTTCCTCCAGCAATTCCAGTTCCAAAGTGAGACTGTAGTTGAGGCCCCCACATAAGAAGCTCTCTGAGAAGTGAGAGGATACAGCTGCCCTAACCATGCCACTAGATCTGCAACAAGCATCAAGCAGGCAAAGCGGGCAGTGAGTGCCAGGTGCGGATTGGTAGAAGCAATCGTCTTCTGCAATTGTGGCCCTGGAGGCAAATGCAACAGCTCCTCTCAGGTGGACACCTCTGATGCTTGCGTGAGCACTAGGCCCTCGCAGTTGATGGCAGTAACGTCAGGCCATACATACCGTGGCAACCTGGTGAATACTTTAAGCAGGATGTGGTGTAAGCTGCAACAGGAGACATGCGGGACTCTGTAGACTTTAAGTCTACAGACTCACTGCCATGCAGAGACAAGTCCTGGTAGCACAGCAGGCCCCAGAGTGCTCTGGGGAGCCTTGTTTCCTTGGTCATCAACAACTTGGAACTGGAACAAAGAAGGGTGGCTTGGATCCTACATTTAAATACATTTTCCAGATAGGTGATATGGAGCTACTATCTCAGGATTCAGAACCGGTTTGAGCTGGTTTGCCTTTCAAATTTTATTTTCAGGCATCTCTACAGACCGTGCTTTCAAAAAGCAGGAGGGAGGAGGAGGCAGCTGCAGCCAAAGAGACGAGCGAAGGGGGAGGAGGAGAAGTCAGCTGCAGCCAGGGAGAAGGAGCAAGCATGGGCACAGGTGCAGTTCCTGAGCTTAAAGAACTACAAAAGAGAAAAAAAAAAAAAAAAAAAGAGTGCTCCATAACTAATAAATAACATAAGGAGTACACAGCACATGCAAAGGGGCAGTCCTCATGGGAGGTTACAAACGTAGAAAAGGAGGGACTACTGAGCTCATCAACCAATGAAAAGCAGCCATTTAAGAAGGACAGTAAAGTAGGCAGGCCTTAAAGCCCAAAGTCCAGATACAACATGTCTCGAAGAGAGAGTGCATTCTCTGCCGAGGCGAGACCTAAAAAGCATTTGATACAGTGCATGGCATTACCTGTTTTCAACCTTAGGAAAACGAACTTCGGGGTACACTACATCAAAATTCTCCGAACTAATGACATGGTGTAGGAAGGGAGCTAGAAAGGAACACGAGTGCCCTTTGTTACCCCTGTTTTCATTGCAATAGAACCCCTGGTGTGCAGACTGTGCAAAGCTCTAGAATTCTGGGCTATTCAGACATGGGAAAGTAGGCATATGGTGTCATTGTAAATCCATGACTTGCTGGCCTGTCTGAAAAACCCTGCGGTATACTGGGCAAGTTCGACGGGTTCGGACAGCAATCAGGGCAATAAACAAAAGTCAATAATATTTCCAATAGCAGCGCTGGGACACAGACAGATGGAGCAACTTCCGACAGCGAACATGCGATGGGAGATCATTTCCTTTCTCTAGATGGGGATACAGGTGACTGAGGACCAAAACAAATTGACTGACTTGAATCCAAGCACGATATAAGCGGACATATAGAGGAAAATGGACTACTGGACCTCTCTACCCCATCTGTTCCAGGCAGAATAGGCACTGTAAAAATGATGCTGCATCCCAGATGCTTATACCCGTTTCAGAGTAGCATGTTCCCTATCCCACGTGAAATACTTAAGAAAGTTAAAGTCGGCTATTATCAATATAGTATGGAGGAAGAAAAGAGGTAGAGTAAAGATGGCGACACTACAATGCACAAATGAGAAAAGAGGACTTTGAGTCTCGGATCCTGAAGCATTGTATCTGGCTTTGCAACTGCAGTTTATGGCAGTTGACATGTTATAGAAGGAACCGTAGATAAAACACTATTAAAGGGCAGATTGACCGAAGATGAGCTGACTCATAGTATACCAATGAAAGACACCCTAGAGAGTAGGGGAGCAGCTATAAAGCAGACATTGCATGACTAGGGCCTGTATGGGGCTATCTGGGGGTTGCACCCTGTTCTACTCCCATGCATTACCCTAATGGCAAATCCCAAAACTCGAATATATATATGTATATATTATCACTAAAGGATACAATTAGAATCGAAATAATAATGAATAATGAATTATGTGGCAAACGGTCAATAAGCACTTGCACTTTAGTAAAAATTTGCACTATGAGGTTATTGAATGTACTGTATGTATTATATTTGCACAAATATCTTATTGCACACTGCATTATTTGCACAATGTTTTGTTGCACATTGCACTAGCACTTTAATAACTGACCGAAATGGTTTGATCAAAATATATATCGAAAGACATTTTTTATGCCCATATATTAATTTATTTATTTAATCATGTGATCTAAATGATTTTAGTGTGGTCCAGAATTGATTGTAGTAAATATAAGAAAAGTTTTAATAATAATATTTTAACAATTTTCTATTTTAAGTGCATGTAAATTGAAAAAACCTTTTAGATTCAATAAGTGTTGGAAAGCTATATGATACCTCTTTAAGGAATGATAAAAAAAATGATAAAAGTGGAATAAAAAGGAAAAAGTATAACCAAAAAATATATGTATGAGAGAGAAAATAACATATTTGGTATGGACATTAGGACAAGAATAAATGAGCATGCACTATGTATTCAGCTGGAGGGAGATTAAGACACTTGTCAAAAAGAACTTCGAGCTTGATCCATCATGCACTATGTACAAATGTGTTTTATTATCTGTTCTTTGTCATTTGTTATACCTCTTCACAACATATCCATACACATAAAAATGTTATAAGTAGTGATATGTAAAGAAATCTTTGACTCTTAAAAATCTTGATTCAAAATGAGTAGGGTTTTGACACGGCAAATCTTTATTTGTAACTTTTCCAAAAACGTTGTGTGATGAAGTCTGTTTTCCATTGCTATGGTTGCAGCAACTCACGTGATCGGGAACTGTTGTTTTTAAATAATGAGAAAATGGCAATAGCGTTGTTGGTGTGAGCAAGCCTGCGGACGCAGGCGAAACGCGTTACCGAGAAACTGAAAATAAAAGAGAATCTCTTTTAAATTAAACTGGAGTCCTAGTGTTGGTGTCCAGGTACCGGATGGGAACTGGAGTTGGTGTTCGTATATATTATATATATATATATTATATATATATATATATATATATATATATATATATATATATATACACACACACATTCAAAGAGCTTAATATGAGGCAATGGAGGAAAGGAGAGAGTCAGCTTGCAGGAGACTTTTACATAAAAAAAAAGACATGATCAGATAGGAACAGGTGAGGGACTTATTCCAGTTGGCAAGGGTCAGTTCCTACACTATCGGGCACTCCTGTGGGAAGCACAAAAGGTATGAGATGCAGGAGACAAGCCACCCCGAAGCTAAGTCACGCTGGTATGAATACTGCAGTCATTTAAGGGCACAGAAGTGATAACCCGCATATACCAGGCAATACATGCCAACACACACACACCCATTGCACTTGAGGGAGAAGTGGGAGACAGACTAATGAGCTCTTTCAGGATACGCCGGCCATGCTACACAAGTTAGACAACACGAGGTCCCCATTGTCCCAAATGTGAACAGGATGGCGCAACAAATCACTACATCACATGGCAGTGTACTAGAATGCAGGGCTACTGGGAACAAGTGACAGATGCGTACAAAAATAGAAGTATATTACAGCTAGAACTACGATGCTGTCCTCAAGTGTTGCTACTTGGTATTGGGGCTCACAGTATAAAGTGAGCATTGAGCAAAAATGTCATAGATCTTACACTGCTACTGGCCAGAAGACGGCTGGCAATAAACTAGCTAAGCCCATGAGCTCCGACGGTTACTAGATGGTTAAAAGACATTGCTGAGTGGTGTGTGGCAGAAGGAAATAGAATGAAACTTGTGTATACAGATCCCCAACTGCCAGAGAGACTGGACTGATGGCATGTATTAACCAGGCCCCTAAGATTCCCCCAAGATAATCTCCCACCGTGAGCAGACGGGCGCTCAATAGGAGCGCTGAAACGCAGGACTACTTCAGATGGGAAAGGAAATGCATACAGACCTCACATCGTCTACAACAGTGCCTGAAACGCCTGATGCACATGCGAGGAGCTCCCCTCACCCCTCTGAACACACTGTATTGTACACATTATTACGTCCACTAAAATCCCCGGCAAGAATTTAACTGTTATATGTTTTTCTTTTTCTTTGATATCTAAAGGACAAAAGCAAGTGTTAATGATGCATATGCAAGTATCAGCATAAAAAAAAAGTTTGTATGTATGCTAAGAAACTTTGCAATAAAAACATTTTCAAAAAACAATTCTCTCTCAGGGCTCTTGAAAAGCACAAATTCCCACATGAACCTCACAAGATAATCATATTGTTATAGTTGTTATATGTTATTTACATGGAGATCATACATGCTTATTGGTAGATGTCACATTACGTGAATGAGCCCACCTCGACCAATTCTTGGAATTGCCTTTCTCAATAGGAGACCAGAAAACCTAACACAGGTCTATGTATTTAAAAAAACTAGACCCATTCATCCAGACCGGGAGATTGGCTCTCATAAAGTCTCTGGGATATAGCCACCACACCTAATTTTTGTGTTATATAGAAATAGTGCATGCCAGTAAATGTGCAGATTTGTATGAGTTTTGCATTTGCTACAAGCACACTTACAAAGGAGTACTCTCATACTGGTTTTCGGTGAGTGAATGATAGTGGTGTCCAGGCTTTTGGACATTGAAGCAGTGGATGAAAATGTGTGCAAGGGACAGCGTGTCATAAAGGCATGCTGTAAGATTTGTTAAACTGGGCAAATAATGTGGTGTACTGTACATGTGTGAGATTCTTGTTAATTTGGTTTAGGAAATCAGTGAAAGAGTGTTTGGTGAATGTTCCAGGTCTGAAATGGAAGAGAAGTAGATAGGCTGATCTGCAGGAGGGATGTTAACCACCATACATGCAATGGAATGGTCAAAAACGAGGGATCAAATGAGAGAACGTAAGCTGGTTAGAAACAACTAGGTGGTCAAGAGGTATTCTATGGCAATGGGTACATAGATGTGTACTGAGTACTAAATAAGCAGCAAAAAAAAGTGTGATGGAATAGAGTCGTTGAATGTTGAGGTTGAGGTCTGCAACTCTTGTTGGTGGAGTGGTGGGCTAAAATAAATCAATCCAATTTAGAAGAACAAAGGGGCTAGTCAAATCTGTAGACAGCAAATAGGGACAGATCTACCACTGGGAATTGCAAGGCCCTACCCAACAAATTTTGGCATGAATCATCGTGAATTCCCACCCTTAAACTCATGCGAGTTCAAGTGGGCTACAACCACTGTTAGAGAGGGCAATCGTTTTGTGTGTAATGTAGAGAAAATCTCTATATGCAAGAAAAAAGGAATGATTAGAAAACAGAATTCAGTGAAGCAATGCAATAATTTGACTTAACTGGATTAAAAACCAAGAGTGATGATTGGGGCTATTGGTGCCCTTCCAACTATACAAGTCTACATGTTTTAGCTGCATTTACAGAGCACAGCATGACTGTGGTTTTCTTCAGCACATTCTTAAATGTATCTGGCTTCTAAAAATAGGAATTACCTATGTGTAAAGCCTAATAGACATATTATTGATACATATACGCCACGTATCCTAGCAATGGAGATACAGATTTACCAAAATGTTTACAGTATTTCGTCATCGGTTATACACAACAGGTCAGAATATTTGCTCGTAACCCGGGGAAGAGGAGAAGGTGTCACCCTCTAGCCACACATTCGTCAAGCGTAGACCACAGCTGCAAATTGCTGCTCCACTCTTGGACGATGCTTCCTCCTTCCACGAGTACCAGAACAACTTTTGCAAAAGCATTCGTTTTGTAATAATATTTTAGGCAATTCACAGTCTTTGTAGCCTACCTCTACCTACTCTTCCCCTAGCGTCCTCATTTATTTTATGCCTCAGGTCCCTCTCATGTTGCCTTATGGGGTGTGCTTGGGTGTGTTATTGTATGCTTAACAATTTACTTTCACTTTATGTTTGAAACTTATGCTTGACAATCATTTCTACTGGGGGTTTAAACTTACTTTGTTTGTCTTTGTAGTCAGTCTATGATGACAATGTTTGCCCTATATTTCCTTTTTTGAAAGTGTATTTATATTGTTTCTGTACGTATACGTCAGCTTTCCTCCTTGTACAGCGCTCCGATACCCGGTTGGGTCTTGTTCGCGCTTTATAAAACTTTTCAAATAAATAAAGGTATAATAAACAAGC
Source organism: Calotriton arnoldi (assembly GCA_963921515.1). Classification (NCBI taxonomy): domain Eukaryota; kingdom Metazoa; phylum Chordata; class Amphibia; order Caudata; family Salamandridae; genus Calotriton; species Calotriton arnoldi. The sequence continues at coordinate 402,327 of CAWUFW010012922.1, forward strand.
ATCATGGTTGGGCTCGTACATCAATGGTGCCATTCTTAAAGGTCCCATTACTTACAGTATGCTTTTAGGAAACAATGGTTTCTTTACGAGAGAGAAATGTTTGATACAAGGAGTTTACAGTGCAGGGCTTCTGACACTCCTCAACGACAAACAAGGAGGCAGGCCTTCCTTCTTCCACCTCTAGCCAGACACTGGAGAGAGTACATGCTGAGCTAACAGATTGAAAGAGGACAGGGACAGAGTGAGGGTGGAACTTCCTCTTTCATCAGGCATGACGATCTCAAAGAGGTCTAGCTCTATGGCCACTGCTGCTCTGAACTACGCCCAACCTTCATGATGCATGAGAGCTCCACTTGATATTGCTGTACGAGTTGGGCCAATTGGAACATATATGTATATTACAACTGACTTACTGATGTCGATTAACAACAATAGAGCGGCCAATGCCATAAACTTAACAGTTCAGAATACGTTTGCCCTCAATACGACCCAGGCTCCAAAAACACCATCCACAAAGTGGAAAATTAAAACAAAAGGACAAATCAGAAAGGTGCCAGAAACACCAGATGTAAAGCATAGACAGACTCAGCACGAGGTTTGACACGATCTGCTAGTCATTCAATATGTTGTCAGTCAGTGCCCAAGAGACAGGACTTTGCTCCTGCACAACTTACATTAGTGCAGAATCAACACTTGACTGCACACCACGAGGCATTCCGAGCGTTAGGTCAGAGGAAAGAGAACCACCAACAAAGGTCGGAGGAAAGAGTACCAACAATGAAAATGAGTGCATAACTACATTTAAAAAACAGCAATAAGGGGTGCAAATAAAAATTCTCTCAAGTCGTTGCATAAAGTGGCAAAAGACTACAATTTTCGGACGCTTCAGTTGCCAAGCGACGTTTACAGCAGATCAGGCTACAGTGAAGCAAGAGTACCTGAGAAAGTATCTCTCGCAATGGGTTGGACATCAGCACTACAATTCCGACATCTTAAGACTATCCTCAGCTCCCGAGATGGTTTCCACAGAAGACCAATTGTCTGCAGAGTTGCAGCAGGCCGTACTAGACACAAAATCAACCTTGGCAAACATTGTTCAATCCAGCCCCACACTGAAAGAGGCCGTGTCCAGACTGGGGCAGTGGGGGTATGGTTGGGTCATGTCAGCTCAAGCTGCTCAGAAAGCAGCAGTCAGCCTACGTGTGAAATACCAGCCACTCGAGCCTTGGTCTATAACCCAAGGCAGTCTAAACTCCCAGGTCGGTCTGTCACTCACGAAATCTGCCCTGATCACCTCGCAGCACAAGCATGAAGAACGAGGACAGGCTAATGGCAACTTAATGTGGTTCACATTTTATAAAAACAAATTAAAAAAACCTCCTCGCAGTCAGAGATTATTAACTATCAGCCTTGTTAGTCATGTTCTGGGCAAACACATCAGGCGCGCAACGCCCATTGGGCTCAAAGGGCTTCAGCCCCCCCCCCCACTTGTTAATGAGGCGTTGTTGTTTTTCACCCCTTCTAGAGCCCCTGCATCTCCACTCTGACTATTACTGGAAGATTCACAGATGGTGTTGGATGTTAACTTAATTAAAGACCAATTGATACGTTTATCCGAAAATGATGTACGTAAAGCACCCAGGGGTATCGTTAGGCGAACAGTATGGGTTTGGATGGAAGGACGGTGATCTGTGACCATCTGATCTGATCCTGAGTTGTGTGACACAGTACTCTCAGTGCAGGGTCACCACAAGGGACTTGGGGCTGTGAATGCCTGAGCCTGGATACTTGCAGAGGGTGGTATTGTAGAAGCGGGCCGAGGGTGAGGCTGGGCACTAGGAGGGTGTCTGTTCCGGGGCAACAGCAGTCAGCTATGAACGAGGGTGCGCGTGGAAAAGTTTTAACTCACCGAACCCCAGGAAACACATGAGTCCCAGCACGATGAGCCTGTGTCCGAAAGTACTGGGGTCGCAGCAACCCAGCATCTTTCTCCGGCTTCCCACATTGCCAATCTTTCTGGGAGCTCCGTCCAGCAGAGGCTCCCGAACCTCTTCTTCCGCCATTCCTGGGGATCGACTCGGGCTGAATGGTCATGTGAGACAGAACAAATGTAGTCACGTGAATGCAAGAGTAAGACAAAGTTTAGCAACAGGAAGCACTCAGGGGAGGTGCTTCCGCGGCAGACGCCATATTGGACTACCTCCGTTTTGATTCATTTTAGAAGACTGAAATAGGATAACGATGGGCGTCTTCCCAATGAAGCAAAGATAAAAGAATGATCAAACCTGTATCTAATTTAAGCTATGTAGAGTTTATTTTTATGATCGTAAAGAGAATTAACTTTCTGTATGAAATATGGTAAATGTTGCCTACACGTTTCTAGCTTGGCTGCTAATTAGAAATCTGTCATTAAAAGTGTAGAACTAAGCTTTGATGTTTAGTTTTTCTCATTTCATACTAAACAAAAATGTAAAAGATAATACATTTAACATGGTAAACAGCCAGAATAAGTATGGCCGGGTTGTTTCCTGTTAGAAAGGGTTGTATGCGAGTCCTCCTACTATGTCTAAATACGTGGGAGATTATTCTTCAACAAGATGTTGCAAACTTGCGATCCGCAGTTTACTGTCTGATTAATTCACATCAATGTATGCTGCCTGCCTAAAGGAAATCCCCAATTTATTATATGACGGCTTTGTGTTCTGTTTTCAAAGCATTGAAGGGCAGTGGCCCAGAGTTCTTGAGTCGGTGCTTCAATTGGTATGTGCCAGGGAGAGCGTTGCGCTCCTCCGAAGGCAGACTAGTTGCGGTGCCCCGAATAAACAAGCATTGACATAGCCAATAGGTCTCGCCTTTGAGACCTATCAGCTTTGATAATTATTTTTTGTGATGCTGTACAGCATGTACAAATAAGTAATGCAAAAAAAGCACAAAAGAAAAATGAGGCAAGCATTGTTTTTTTTTTTGTTTTTTATTAACCAACACGAGATAAAGCACTGTGTGCAACAAAAAAAAAAGTGGGTGGGTGGGGTGGGACACGGAGGGAGGCAGGGGTGAGAAGTTTGGGGGTGGGGGAGAGAAGGAGAGAAGCAAGAGATAACAATGGGGACGCAAAGAGACAAATGAAGGTGGGGGTTGGAAAGCAAACGGACAATAGATGGTGGGTGGGAGTAGTTGGAGAAGCACACAGACAGCGGAGGATGGGTGAGAGGCAATGGGGAAGCACATAAACAATGGAGGGCAGGTAAGGATAGTGAAGCACACAGACTTCAAAGGGAGTGGGAGTGGATTCGGAAGCAAACGGGAGAGAAGGAAGAAAAGTTACAACGGAGGGTGTGTGAGCACGGATGTAGAAGTAAATGGACAATGGTGTACGGTGAGGAAGCAAGATCGGTAATGGAAGGGAGGCAAGTGGGAAAGAAGAAAGAACTGCAATTGAGGGAGGGAGGAAGAGAGGCGAAACAAACGGTAGAGAGAGAGGAACACGAATCACTCTTGTAGCCTAAATAACTTTAAAAAACAAGCAATGGCCGCGCGGCCGTGAAACTGACACGGCCGCGCGGCCGCGAAAGTGAAAGTAATCGCGAGCAGATGGCGAGGGAAGCCATATGGCGCCTGATCGCGCGTGCACGCTCGCGTGAACGTAAGCTGGTCGCCAGCAAACTGCTGTTTGCACTTCCAAAACCCGCTTACTAAAACTCTCGCCAGTGCAGCGCATGCGCTGGCTCAGGCGAGACCTAAAAAGGCCAGTTGGGGAGGAAATAGCTTTTCATACTGTGCAGCGAAAGCCTGGAACAGCCTGCCGGCGCGTATCAGGAATGCCGAGGAGCTCCTCTCTTTTAGAAAGGGGCTGAAGACTTGGTTATTTAGGGAATAGGCCCCTCGTGCTCCAGGGAGTCAGTGTGCAGCGCCAGGACACCCTTGGGTATAAGTGCGCTTTATAAGCTCATAATAATAATAATAAGGGTTTGGTTTGCCATTGCGAATTGACTTCGATGAACCGGCGCAGTTTTGAGTAATCTCACCAAGTCTTCGCAAAATCTCGAGTTTTTCCACTGATTCTGGAAGCAAATTCTGCAAAAAAATTTCCCCATTTTAATTAATACTAGAGTCGCACATTTAATGCTTACATGCATGCCAACATTTCAAACTGGGAAGTGGGAGATTTTGCAACAGGAAAAAACAAGCATTGGCATAGCCAATAGGTCTCGCCTTTGGGATCTTATAAGCATTATAGCCGCACAGACATGCGATCAAAAATTATATGAGAGGTGAAAGAACTGGATGCCTTCATTCCACTGAGGTCTGGGCAATCAGGGAGAATATGGGCAGTACAATGTGTGAAAACAAAAGCGCATGCAGGCCTTCTTTTACCCCTACACACAGCAGCAACATGAATCTATGAAAACCCATCACACGAGTCTGCATGCCCCCCTTGCCCCTACACGTAATGTAGCACGAACATATGAACACCCATCACAGTAGCATGTAGCAACGCCCCTACCGACTACATACATTTTTTGTGTATGTGAATTCCAAGATCACAAGAGCTTCCAGTTTGACATGCACATATGTAATGACCTTATCTGAAGGCTAACATTACTGGAGCCTTGGCGAAACAGAAGAGCAGGGTGGATCGACATCTGAAGACAATCACAGGAGCAGCACACAGACAGACACACCGATGTAGCGACGCAGAATTAGTGAAACCTTCAGCCAGCAAAGGCACGTGGCAGTTTGTGCTATTTAGTTTTTTTTTTTTTACATTTTAATACACGCAGACCAGGAAGAGAGATCTGCATTTGGCATAGTTCTGTGTTTAATGTGCAAGGCTGTGAAAGTCCAGACTTGGAAGCTGCACAAACGCACAGCTTCAACGTTTTTGTCAATGGACGAGGAACACGCCAGAAAAAAAACAGACCTGCAGTTCTGATCCCTGGTCTGCAACGTTTAACGTAAATTAGCATAACGGCCAAAAATCCGGGGACAAAAATAAAAACTGCTTTACTGCAATACATTAAGAACTCTGTTGAACTTAAATGTATCACGCTGCGCTATAAACAGAAAACGCCTCGCTTTCCACGAAGTGAAGCAGTCTATCTATTGTAAGCTAACACCAAAGAGAGTGCGAAAGCTTACCCCAAACAAATGCAGCGGGGAAGTGGGAATACTAGCCCGACAAATGAGAGCACTATTCGGCGGGGGCTCTCGGGGGGGGGGGCGTAGAACGGATACACTTGCGCCAATGAAACTGCATTGTAGGGTAGGGGTGTAGACAATAGGGCCGGCGTGACCCCACTGCCATAATAACATATACAGAACTCCATCGCCACCTGAAATTGGAGAAATCCTGTTACACGTAAAAACACATGCCGTTTTATGCGGCACTGCCCCCAAAAGGAACCCTCGGATCAGTGCACCCGTAAAGTCCCCCTGGGGGGGCTGAAGGAAATGGAAGTCAACAGAAGAGAGCAGGGGAGGAAAGTGCGCCACATGGGAGCAAACATCTACCATACAGTGCAGAAAAGCAGAGAATGGGGCCCATGAGCAATTACACCACCGATGGCCGAGCAGAAAACTCTTTCCAAGCTTCAGCTCCCCCCCCCCCCACAATCTGTACTCCCAATATTGTGTAAAGTTTATGACACTCGACTCTTGTATATTTAGTCCCACTGGCAACAATGCAACAGAAATCAAATGGCTGCAGACATCTCTCCGTCTTGGGCACACATAACAATGCCAGCGCCACTCATTAAAGGAAGCAAGATGTTATTTCCTGGCCCGTGACAGCGCGATTAGAAACGTCTAAATGAAGAGCAGATAAACAATCTCCGAGAAGGCGGCTGCAGAATCAAAGTGTGTCAGGAATCTCACCGTCTGTCAGAAAATCCCCCAATTACTCAGAGATGAAAAATCTCCGGATCCCCTTCAAAGCCTTTGAACTGCAGAAGGCACAGAGACTGCTGCAATTTAATATGAGGCTCATCAAGACGGTCCTCGGGGAGGTGCGAGACAAAACATGAGAAAGGGACAGAGTGGGATGAGGAACAACCATGGAGCGGTGGAAGTAAATAGAGAAAAAGCTTGATGGGGAAGACCAAGGAAATATGGGAAAGGAGAGGGGAAGCGAAAAAGAGCTGGCGGCGGGGAGCACCAGCTGGAAGATGAGATAAAGGCAGAGAAAACAGGGTGGAGATGATGAAAAGAGATACTCAGAAAAAGAGAGACAAGTGAGAGTGAGATGGAGATGGGGACTGTGAGGGAGAGGGGGAACACGAAAATGAAGCATCGGAAAAGGGAAATACGAGAAGCATGCAAGGCAGCGAAGACAGGAGAGAAATGGAGAGGAAGAAAAGTAAGACAACAGGCCGAGGGAGGAAAATGAGAGGGAGGAAGGGAGATCAGGAATACTGACTAAAATGTAGGGAAAAAACGCAGGTGGGAAAACAGCACGGAGGGTGAAATCACGGAGGAAGGGGAGGCAACATGGAGGGTGGGCAGTAAACACACAGGGGTGCGTGGTGACGACCAAGACGGAGGGCGAGCAGTAAACACAGGGGTGCATGGCGAGGAGCAACACAGAGGGCGCCGGTGGAGGGGAGGCAAAACAGAGGTCACGGTGAGGAAAGCAAATGGAGAAAGCAACCAGGCGCACAGGCGAGCAATTCGAAGAGCAAAGCTGTATAGAAGTAAAAGCATACGTCAGAGCAACTGCTAGGGCAAAATTGTGCAAAATTACATTTTTATAGTGTTCTGAAAATATGTAATGTAATGCGGGAGCGAGGAGCGGCGCACGCAGTTGCCAGGGGAGCGGGTGAAAACACTGCAGGAGAGAGAGGGAGGTGAGGTAGTGTGGGGGAGGGTAAGCTGTTTTCAAGCACTCGTGCTTGCGGGAGCGAGGAGCGGCGCGCGCGGCCATGCTAATTGAAAACAGATGGTCGGCGCGCCGCTGCTCGCTCCCGCAAGGTGGATGCCACCACAAGCACCAGTGTGCTTGAAAAGGAGCAGACCGATTTCTAAAGGTCATCTCCTAGAGCAACGCATGCGCGCTGCCTAGGCGAGACCTAAAAATAGAATCGGGGGCATATGTTTTACACATAGGCTGCTGATACAGTGCTCGAAAGTAGGGGGATGGTGCCGGATAGGGTGATCATTTGGCAAGGACATGTATTCTAGGCAGTGACTGTAGAAGTTCAGAACATAGCCAGTGTACTAGGTTAGTGGTGCCCTTCCATTTCTGGTGTTGGGCAGTAATTTTAAGATTTTCTTAGAGTTTCTCGTTGCCGAAATGAGTGTGTTTTCTGATAATTATATGCTTCCCTCATCTTAATTGCTTTGTTTTGCTTGCGAGAAAGTGTCACTCATAGCCGCTCAAATGCAGAGCACAAGTCCTATAAAAAGAAGTGGGGGGACTGACCAAGTAAGACAGTATGCAAATGACGTCATGACGTCACGACGTAGCGCTCTAAATGAAATAAAATAGCGCTATTTAAATTATTTGTGGAAATACTGGGACAGACCAACCCTTCTGACAGTCTTACAGTGTCTACATTCATATACAGGGACAGAACAAAGGCAAAAGCATGCCTCTCTTAAGTACCTGTGAAGAGAAGGCAAGCTGTGTACCTTTGTTTCCCTCTGTGCATTTCCATTTAAGTGTGAGGTTCCAGGCGGCCCCCAGTCAGCATATACAAACAAAAGCAGACTGGATGGCCCCTTAACTTTGGCCCAGCTGGAAGTGAAAAACGGCTCCCTCGCTGCCTGCACGTTGCTGCTGGAATTGAAAGCAGACAACGTACAGACGCTGCTGAACGTGTCCCGGTGTCTTACACTGGGAAAGTCAACATATTTCTGTGGGGCCTAACTTCTTGGCAGGGGGGACGGCGTCCACCCTGTTAAAATAGTGGGTGGACGCTGTGTACCTGCGTGTACCCCCGACTCGTGCCCTGCTCAAATGCTACTCATAATTACACTAAAATTATGAAAATGTCACACATACCAATCTGAAACCTTGGCAGCTATGCAAAGGGTGAAAATTAAGGGCGAAAATTCAGGACAAAGGGGCTGCCTAAATAAATGAATATCGTGTGTAATCAAGACGGTGCAATCCAGAAAAAAACTGTTTTAGTGCACCCCAACAACCTCCCGTTACATAGGATTCCCACACTCTTCTGTATGTAGTATGTGTCTTCGGGGATGAATGGCACCAAGACACTGGCCATTGATAGTAAACTCCTCGATATTGGAGACTACTCTGCCCTTTGGGGCTTCCAACATGGGCAGTCAGTAAGAGATGGTAAATTAAGCTGCTTACATGTTTGCCAATAGGAGGCTGAATCAGCCACGCTGAGTACTACCACTACATGAAACCCTGTTCTCCTTTAACCCCATGTATCACATATCATACAGGCCCAGGGCGCAGCCAGTAGATACAAGTTATCCCTCAGGTTACATCTGTCTTATATTTGTAGCCCTTGCACAGCAGCAATGCCCCTCAGGTTGCACGTTTACATATGTGCAGGCCTCAGATAGCAGGGATACCCCTCAAGTTACACGTTTCTTATAGATATAATATTCCTTAGGCTTACGGTGTGTTACAGGTTACGCCTCAGACAATAAAACTATCTATAAGGTTACGGGACTTATATAGCCAGGCCTCAGAAAGCAGATATAGTTCTTCAGGTTAGACATGTTTTCCAGATGTACATCTCAGGCAGCGGAACTATCCCTTAGGTTACACAAATTTACCATCTCAGAGCCCTAGAATGGAGCTATGCCTTATTCTACACCATACACATCCTACATGTTCAGATTGCAGAACTCTTACCGGTTACGAAAATTATGCAGGTTCAAACTGCATTACAAAAATCTTGCATGCTCAAACTGTGATACATGTGTCAGGTTATACAACATTTAAAGGACCAGGCTTCATGCAACCTACCCCTTTTAACACAAAACCTACATGCTCTGTTGGCAGTGCTAGACAATAATCACAAAAAGGACCCTTGGGTCTAGGAGGTAAAACGAGCACCTCGTGAAACACCGAGCCCTGGGATATCCCTTTTATAGGACGAAATCCCTCGCGTACTGGCAGCAGACTCTCCCGCCTGGGGTACCGACAGGAGAGAGCGGTGCCCTTCCTGAGCTGTATTCCAGGTTAAGGCGTGACCTGCCCTCGCAATATACGGGTGCCACCAGTGAATCCCCTGGATACTATACCACAGATGGAATAAGGATCACTGGTGTTGTATTGTATCTTGCATACTTTCTTTTTCCTTGAGTTGCTCAATGCAATTGTTTTTTCCTTTCACTACACCAAAACACATTTAGATGTTTAACAATCACTACGACTCACAGCAGCACAAGTTGGTCCTTACGAAAGCCGCAGACACCTTTTTATAAGGGTCATTAGGCTGAAACATGTAAACCACCATCGTCACTAACAGCAGGTATAATTTTTTCCCCCTGCCAGTGTTCTGTTTTTAACCCTAGCCCCAGGACGTGTTAATAAAGCTACATTACGTACCTAGTAGCTAGTTTTAGTCCCTTCACTATCATCCTTCTTTTGCACTGCACCTCTCACCTGACCTGATTAGCAGCTCATCATTGTGGTAGCATACCTCTGACAAACAACTAAAACATCCCTGAGCTCCTCCCTCTCAGTGAGGGGGTTGCAGCCCGTGCCAGGACTAGGCATCCCGGTATGAAGAGAATCCCAATGATGAAGCATGCCACCTACGGTGGGTGAGGGATTTCGTCCTATAAATGGGATATCCCAGGGCTCTGTGTTTCAAGGGTCGTTTTATCTCCTAGACCCAAGGGTTCTTTTTTGTGATTACCAATAAAGTAGGGGAGTTAATCCTTGCAGGTCTTTAAATTACTCCTCGGACCCCCCCCCCCCACCCTTATTGTGTATCCCCAGTGCTAGACAATACACAGATCTTATAAGGCTACAGATCAAGTGGGGGTGGGTTAGGGATGGGCGATACAAGGCTTGTGAGCTCTGGATCACTGCATGGTGGGGAGGAACTGTGTGCTGCACTGGTAAGGACTTGGTAGTACTGTAATGCACGCTGGCAATGACCACAGCAAATTAGGTGCTCATGGTGGTCACCGCAGGCTGAGTAGTCACCGGTCAGTTCAAAATGGTGAGGCAGAGAGAGGAGTATGGCCACCGAAAAATGGGAATTGATGCAAAACACTGAATCAGAATGTGATTTGCAAGCGACAGGGAGGAACTGGGCACTGCAGCTTGGGCTGACTGTAGTCATTGTAGAAGAGTGAGATAGCACTAGTGGTCCCTTCGGGCGGGAGAACACTAATCACTTCTGCATGATGATTTGGCACTGGTCACTGTACAGTGTGTGAGTGAGCACTGGTGGCTACTGCTGGCAGATGGGCTCCGAATACAGGTGGATTGGTAATGGCGACTTCAGAGTAAGAGACCATAGGTGGTGGTTGTAAGGCTTGGGTGAGCTTTGTATGGTCTCATAGGAGGACACTTTTGCACTTCTGCAGACCCTCTCTGTAATGTTACCAGGTGACACTATGTTCTAGTCCTGGGCTTTCCTTTTACAATTCATTGCTTTTAGGGGTGAAAGCCCAATTGGGTCAGTTGAAATGAACCAAGACTACATTTCCCTGCCGGAGCCAGAGCTCCGGCCAAGGAAGCTCGGCCCCGCCTGCCATCCACGCCCGGCCAGTTCCAGAAACATGGCAGCCGCGAGTGGAAGATGTGGTGACCACTCGAGGGTATGGAGCAGACGCAGGGGGAAGGTGGGGCACAGGAGGCAACGGATCAACCCTGATCCTGAGCACCCGGCGGCTGTGACCTAAATCCAAGATGCTGGGCGCCGCAGCAGTATCCGGGGCTTTGGGCTTGGATGGCCCAGGGGGTGCATTGAGGGCAACTAGGGACCCTCTTGGATGGGGCCCACAAACTGCACAAAGGCCCCCCTCCCTCCAAAGAGACAGCACAGTCCGGTGAGCCTGGCGACTGCACCACATCATAGGCGATGCTGACCGGCAGCGGTTCGGTTGTAGGTGAAACCAGGGGCTGGGTTACGTAAAGGTCTTAAGAGCTCATCTAGCCGGAAGCTGCCGCGATCTGCTTTGAGGGGGACAAAGGGCCCAGCTGATTGTTGGACTGGGAGCCACCGCAGGTTGAAGGAGAAGACTACCTGCCTCCATGCATGGGCTGAAGACGCCAAGGGCCGATCGAGGTTCAACAGTATCCGCTTGGTAGGAGTGCTGGAGCGGATGGAGGGAGTGGATACAGAGTAATTTGTGGAGGGTCTGGCACGTCGCACAGTAAAACCGGAGGACTCATCCGCCCACTTTGTATTCGAGCGGGTGCATGCGTCCCAGGGGCCCACAGAATCCTGGAGCCAGGCCGAGATTGCTCCTGGCCCACATCCTGAACTTCCGGGACTGCAACGCAATCCTCAAGGTGGCCTACCAGCAGAGCCCCGTACTGGTCAACAACCATGCAATTATGATCTTCCCAAACTACACTCAGGAAGCCTAGGTATGGCGCAGATCATTTGATAAGGTGCGGGGGGAGCTTCGGAAACATAATCTGCAATATTTGATGCTTTTCCCAGCATGCTTAAAAGTTGTGGCAGAAGTCCTGGTTCTTCAGTACCTCGGACAAGGCCTGGGAGTGGCTCGAGGGATGGCGACCAGTGGAGACAGGATGGCGGTGGAGCGGCTGCACTTTGTCCTCACAACAAGTCACAGAGGAGCGATGGCCAGATGGCGACAGGGAGCAACAGCCGGGAGATCGTGAAGAGGGCAGCCCATGGCCTCCCTGATGGGGCATCACAACAGGTACTCTGGGGGACAAGCTATTGGGCAACAAACGGCGGCACCAGTGGACGTGCATGCACGAGGAGACAAACTTTCACACTTCCACAACACTTCTTCCCTTGGTGAATGGAAGGAGTATTGAAACATAAATGTTTGCGTTAAGGTTTGCTAATGGGGAGATGACATGGACCTCGAGCATTGGGGACGCAAGTAGTTCTAAACCTGCAGTTGGAGGATGTAGCGAGGGGGCAGTTCAGATTGGCACACAGGGGGGGAGGAGACGCGCATAAAGACCAGGGAGTCCTAGGGTACTTCTCGAAAGGACGGTTCCCAATGATGACTCAACAGGGGGTTGTTACCCACAGTAGGGGGATCACAGTACTCTCATAGAATGCAAACGGGCTTGGGCACAAGTTGAAGAGAGGGGTGGTATTCAAGTACACTTACCAACATAACCCTGACAGTCCTGCTTCAAGAGACACACCTGGTGGGGAATAACTGCGGTTTCCTGGGGAGGGGTCGGTACACCGTCCTTGCACAGTCAGGGTTCACAACGGGATCACGTTGGGTAGGGATCCTGACACGGAGTTCCTTGCCATTCCAAGTCAGACAGACATGGATGGACCCCGGGGGCTGCTATGTGGCGGTAAGCGGCATACTCGATGAGGAATCCTTGACAATGGCCTCCTGGTACCGCCCTCTAGCACTGCAGGCTAAATGTCTGGGAAAACTGGGGGACTGGATAGTCCACCTGCCCCAGTCAACTACGCTGTTAGTCGGGGGAGATTTAAACCTCACTATGCAGGGCAACTAGGATAGGGTTATCCGGGGATTGAGGGCAATACTCATATGCCTTGGGGACAGCCGGGTCTATGTCCCGTTTAGATTACTTTTTTATGCAGGGTCCCAAGTGGCCAAGTTCGGTGGCAAGTGGTATTTGGCGCGTGAGATGTCAGATCACTCCCCTCTGGTTACACATCTGTGGGCTCCGGCACACCAGGCCTTGCAGAGCTGGAAACTGGACCCATGGGAGATGTCTGACTGACAAACCAAGGAGGTCATGAGGGCGGCTACCGACCAATACTTCCAAAAGAGCACACACTCAGTACAGTACAAAATGAGTATTTGGGAAGCATACAAGACAGTGATGCCAGGAAGCCTGATATCGCATATCACTGGGAAGATGAAAGAACGGGACAGGGAGGTGCAGACGCTCAAGATAAAGTTATGTTGTTAGGGGGTAGAGAGTGTAGATACTCCCAATCCAGACCTCGCACACAAAGTCACCCTTGCCAGGGATGAATACCGCCGCAGGAGGATGGAAACGGAGGCAAGGGCCCAATATAGGGCCAAGCAGCACAGGCTTTACGAGGTGGGGAATACGTCGGGCAAGCTACTAGCCTCGTTAGCACACAGGGAAGAGGGTAAGCGGTGGATACCCACGATGGTGGTGGGAGGTATGGCCCAATCGGAAGCAGATATAGCGGAAGCGTTAGCCGCATGCCTACAGGCACTATACGAGTCGAGAGCGGAGGTAGAGAGGGAGCAGTGCCTGCAGTTTGTCGCAGAGATCCCGACACCGGTACTCGACTCTGATGACAGAGAGGCACTGGATGGGGACTTAACAGTTGAAGAGATCGGACAGGCCAGTTGAACAGGGGAAAACCCCTGGCCCAGATAACTGGAAGGGATAACCAAGCCTGTTTAAATTACATCTACAATTCTTACATTTACTCCAGGGGAGAGTGTGTGTATGTGGACGATGGCAGGAGCCAGGCATGTTACAGTGAGCACCTTAGAAGAAGGTGGTAGGAGGTTCAGCTCACAAGAGAAGTCCTGGTCCACTGTCTGGAATGCATAGAAACTGCAAAATTGCCCTAAAGTAACCCCAAGGCAAGCAGAAACAACAGGTCAATGAGCAAAGGCACATTATTGTGAAGGCTTGGATTGGCTGGGAGACGTGTAAGCCAACTCTAGGTCAGTTTAGACATGTACCCACACACACTATGAACGCAATTCAGGGCCGCCAATGGAGGATATGAATAATTCAGCCACATGTTTGGCTGTCAGCAGGCACCACTGAAATCACAGACAAATTTCCCCAAATAATGTACAGTCCGTGTAAATAACGGACAGATGGATCCCGGTTGCAGCAGCTATTTCTGAGCCTGATCTGGGATGCGTCCGACAAAGGGAAACATGTTGAATTTGTCCTGGTGTTATTTTTCTGAAACCTTGACGCATTCAGAAGCGCCTGCATGTTGTCTGCATTCCGTACAGAGCAGCAAGATGCAGGCGGTGAAAGGGCTTTCTGATTTTAGATTTCAGCTGGGCCCAAAACAAAGGCATGAATTAAAGTGCCACTAGCCCTCCTTTTGTTTTTATATCATCCTGGCTGGGATCCATCTGGAGCCAACACCTAGGCACCAATGCAGTGGAATGAAACAAAGGCGCACAGCTTGTTACCACTTCACAAGTACTTAAGAGAAATTATTGGAGTCAGTTTTTAACTTTGTTTAACACCCTATGTAAGAGATGTGCTTGTAGTATAAGAATGCAAGATGTATCTGTCTGTATGAGGAATTACACGAATATTGATTTAAATGTCACCTACTATTTTTGTTTTGTTTTATTTAGTCATTTTACAGCTCTAATCATTCCAGTGTAGGGTGTCAGAGCCCTTTACATCACACTCAATACAATTTCATCTTTAAAGTGTGCAAATCAATGTACAGAAAATGTTGCATAGGAGAATGAGGGTTATAAGGTGTAGGAACTTGTAAACATTTTTATCAGGATATAAAACATAACGCAGTGATTGTGGTTGTCTGTACTAACAAGACTTTATTACTTTCCAAAGGAACCCTTCTTCACAATCTCAGAATAACAACAGATTGATAAAAAACAATAAAGAAATAAACCCATGACTTAAAGTTTGCATGTAGCTCTTTGATGCCAATAAATAGAAGTTTCGCAACCTATGAACTGGAAGTAACAAAATTATTTCAGCATCAAAAGCAGTATCCCACTTAACCTCTTGTGGCGTGGTGGAGAAGCAGACAGGGAGTCACTGATGAAGTAGTAACAGTTTCGTTTATTACTCCAGACCAAAACAAAAAAACAATAAGGCTTTTAAGGTCTCTTCGTTGTAACCAGACGTCTTCTCTTCTCTTCTTGTCAGAGAATGGGGGGAAACCGCAACCGTCTCTCCTTTGACGGATCCTCCGTGAACACTCACAGCAATACAGCGGCAAACATAGGGGAAACAAAAAAAGAAAACACCCTGTAAGGCGTCAGCTTTCTTCCTAATAAGTGCACAAGGGAGGGAAAGTGATGGGAATGAGCACCGTGACCCCAGCACCAGTGAATCAGTCGCGTTTTCAGTAGTAGCAGCGTTTAAGCGCAAACGGAGATTAGCACACAGGAGCGCGCCCCGGTATTTCTCCCGTCTCCCTTCCTTTGGCTTCCCCGGCGGCCTTGCCCCACACTGCCCCTAGCTGTCCCCGTACCTTGTGAAGCCACGACCGTCATGGGCCGCGGCTGGCCTCTGCGTGTTGCCGGATAGGGTCCGGCTCCCCGTCTGAAACTCCTCCTGGGAAAACCTCTCGGCGTCCTTCTTCGGGTAGAGGTGTCTCGTCAACTCCGGATGCCGACAGGTCTCCTGAACCAGGGATCACGAAGAAGGTCTGCACTCTGTGTCTCTCTTCCTTCGGGTCCGGTTTTTCCTCCCTCGCTCTTTCCGTCGGGGTCTTAAAATCCTCTTTTCCTTCCGCTTTGAATCCAAAAAGGTCATCTGACCTAGTCACGTGAGTGGGTGGGGAGTCTCTTGCCGGTACGGTTTTAAAGAGACAGTGCCGCTCCGGTGTCATGCCCTGCGAAAACAGGAGGGGACAGGGAGAAAGGTAAGGAGGAACAGTGTCCGGTATATCGGTCTCCCAGGGGGGCACCTCGTCACACACCCGTACCCCAGCCTGTTCACGGTCGGGGAACAGTGAGAGACGGGAAAGAAAGTCCGCATTCCCATTGTCAAAACCCTGGCGGTGGAGAACCTCAAAAGAATAGGGCTGAAGGGAGAGGAACCAGCGCAGTATTCACGGGTTGTTTCCCTTGTTCCGACTCATCCACAGCAGTGGCGCGTGATCTGTGTATAGGAGGAAGTGGGTGCCCTCCAGGTAGTACCGCAATTTATCCACTGCCCATTTGATAGCGAGGCACTCTTTTTCTATAATCGAGTACCGCTGCTCCCGAGGGTAGAGTTTGTGGCTTAGGAAGAGGACCGGGTGCTCAACCCCTTCAGGGGATCTCTGTGACAGTACCGCCCCCAGTCCATGTTCGGAAGCATCGGTTTGCAACAGAAAAGGTTTGGAGAAATCGGGTGACCGAGGAATCGGAGCGGAGGTTATAGCGGTTTTTAGATCATGAAATGCCCTCTTTGCCTCTGGAGGGGGTTGTTGGAGGTCCTTGGTCCTGACGTTTTTTTGTAGTAAATTTGTAAGGGGGGTGGCCAATTCAGAATATTGGGGTATGAAACGTCGGTAATAACCAAGAAGGCCCAGAAAAGCCCTAACTTCTTTTTTGGTGGTAGGAAAGTGGGCCTGGGTTATCGCTTTCACTTTTTCTAGCTGGGGTTCAATGTGTCCACTCCCAAGGAGGAACCCTAGGTATTTGACCTTCTGGAAACCGGCCCTGGATTTCTTGGCGTTTATGTGTAACCCTGCCGACTGAAGAGCTTGGAGGATCTGCTGGCAATGCTGGAGATGGAGATCCCAGGTGGGGCTATATATAACAATATCATCAAGATATGCGGATGAATATGCCTGATGCCTTTCCAACACCCTATTCATGAGCCTTTGAAACGTGGCAGGGGCCCCGTGTAAACCAAACGGCAACACAGTAAACTCGTACAAGCCTGTGGGTGTAGAGAAGGCTGTTTTTTCTTGATCCTGTGGATGAAGGGGCCCCTGCCAATATCCTTTTGTGAGGTCAAGGGTCGTGATGTATCAGGCTTCACCCAGTTTCTCAATCAACTCATCGACCCGTGGGAGGGGATAGGAGTCGCATTTGGAAATGGAGTTAACGGCTCTGAAGTCAATACAAAACCGGACGGAGCCGTCCGGTTTCGGCACCAATACAATTAGCGAGGACCATTCGCTCCGAGAGGGTTTTATCACTCCTAGCGCGAGCATGTTCTTCACCTCTTGATTTATTGCCTCTCTGCGAGCAGCTGGTATACGATAAGGCTTTTGTTTAACTACTTTCCCTGGCTGAGTGTGGATCGTATGTTCGGCCAGAGAAGTCCGGCCTGGGAGATCGGAGAACAGGGAAGTAAAAGGACGTAGCATGTCCTGTAATGTTTTCATTTGCCCTGTAGACAGTTCCTGATTGACAACCAGTTGGTGTAGGGTGGTATCCTGTTCGGATACCGGTTCAACTGTATGTAGGTCTTTGGGAAGCGGTCCTAGCCACTTTTTTAGAAGATTAATATGATACAGTTGGGTTCGTTTAGGACTGATCTGCACCCGGTAAGAGGTTAACCCTACTTTGTGTATGATTTTGTACGGACCTTGCCAACCTGTCCTCACTTTTGCTAAAGCGGATGGCATGAGGACTAAAACCCAGTCCCCCACCTGTAGGTGTTGCCACTTTTTCCCTTTGTCGTAGTGGACCTGTTGTTTAATCTGAGCCTGTTCTAGGTTAGCATCGGCGAACTCCCTCAGCTTGTGAAGTCGGGTACGTAAGCTTTGGGTGTATTCCAGGAACGATTTAGTCTCCTCTTCCTTTTCTTGTTCCCAGACCTATCTGGTGATTTCTAACAGGCTACGGTGTTCCCGGCCATAAAGCAGTCTGAAAGGGGAACAACCAAGGCTAGTTTGGGTCTGACTTCTGACTACATATAGGGCCAAAGGGAGTAACAAATCCCATTCCTTACCCTCTACACTCAACAGCTTCTTTAGGGTCACCTTGAGGGTTGCGTTGTAACGCTCACACAAACCGTCCGTCTGGGGATGGTAAACAGACGTTTTGATGTGTGATATATCCAGGGACTTACATATTTGGGCCATCAGTTTAGAGACGAAGGGTGTTCCCTGATCGGTGAGAATTTCACGGGGGAAACCAACTCTTGAGAATAATTCAAGCAATTTGTCGCTGATGTTCTGAGTGGTGGGTGCACTCAAGGGAAAGGCCTCTGGGTATCGTGTGGCGTAATCCACAATGACTAAGGCATACAAATTAGCCTTCTTGGTTCGTGGCAAAGGACCGATGAGGTCCATGCCTATTCTCTCGAATGGTATACCCACAACAGGAAGTGGTTGTAGGGGAACGGGTGGAGGTTTGTAGGGGTTTTTCTTTTGACATATCTCGCATTCTTGACAGAACCGAGTGACGTGCGAAAAGATCCCGGGCCAATAGAAGTGTTGCAACAACATTTGAATGGTCTTCTGCGCGCCCATGTGTCCTGCCAACAAATGCGAATGTGCAAAAAACAGAACCTGTTCACGAAAGGCTTGTGGAACCACCAATTGGGGTGTATCCCCCTGCTGCCCAATCCTATATAGGAGTTCCTTATTGATCTGAAAGAGGGGATAGACCGGATTTTGTTGGAGAGCTGACTGTCTGGCATGGTCCCAGGCAACTTGGAGGGTAGGGTCGTTTAGCTGACTGTACCTAAAGCATCTGTCTATGAGCCAGGGGGCCTGAGTGAGGAGAGAGGAGCAGGCTGGAACTTGGGGTTTTAGGGACCGGAGACTGTTCTGTAGCAGCGACAAGAATGACGGATTGTCTTGCCCTATGATCATTTGTTCAGGGAGAGAAGGCAAGATTCCAAGTCGGGCGTCTAGTGTCTGGCCATTTGGTAGAGTTACAGGAAGGTTGATCAAGGGATAGGTGCGAATATCCCCATGTACGCACCTGATAGGAACAGTTTCTCTCGTTGGATGGGTTAAAGGGCCTATCAAGGACTGTAACACTACTGACTGGTGACAACCGGAATCCAGTAAAGCCCTCACCGGTACTCCCCTAATTTTTACACTTACGTAAAAACTGGGTCCCATTTCTTCTGTATACAGAATGGAACGGGGTATACAGCTTATGTCCATAGGTTCATCCTGGGTTTTTTTTCGTGGACAGTTCCTGGCGATATGCCCACATTCCCCACACTCAAAGCATTGTGGGTTTCTGTGGGGAAGAGGATCAGGACGGAATGGGCGGGTCTTCATAGGCTCCGGATTGGGTTTCAGGGGTTTTCTTTCTGATTTCCCTGGGGGAGCAGGAGGGCGGGTGGTTTTGTCGGAGTCCCATGGTAAGGAACGGGGTTGGGCCCTATAGAAGGAGGTGGCCATCTCAACTGCTTGTTCTGCCATTAGCTGTGTGTGCTGTTTGATCCATCGTTGGATAGGGAAGGGAAGGGCTTCAATATATTGCTCCAAATATATCATGGACATAATTCCTTCCTTTGTGTTGTTTTCTGGTTTTAGCCACTTGTCTGCGGCGGTTTTTACTTTAAAGTACATGGTTTTTGGATTGTCCGCAGCGGTTCCTCGTTCCTTTCTAAAGCGGATTCTGTAGGCCTCAGCATCCATACCCATATGTTCAAGGATGATGCCTTTTATCTCTTGGTACATTGACTGACCATGGGGGTTAGCCACCTGATAGGCGGCCTGTGCCTCCCCTGTGAGGAGAGGGGCTAAAAAGAAAGGCCATTTGACCTCAGGCCATCCTGACGCCCTAGCAGCCCTCTCAAAATTTAACAAAAACGCATCCGGGTCTTCACCAGGCGAATATTTTTGAAGCGAGACATTGGGGCCACTTCCTGCGCGTAACTGCAGCTGGGTTGTCAGTTCCAGGCGGTCATCGGCTACTTTCTGCATTTGTTCCGCATGATTATGCATGTTGTCTCTAAGCAAATCCCTATCTGCTTGGGCGGAGGTCATTTGTTTCTCAACCGCCCACTCCAGCTTCTCCTGGCCACGAATCAACTGCTGGATTAAGTTCTCCATGATTATGGGAGGCGTAACTACCCCACATCTGACACCATGTGTGGCGTGGTGGAGAAGCAGACAGGGAGTCACTGATAGAGTAGTAACAGTTTTGTTTATTACTCCAGACCAAAACAAAAAAACAATAAGGCTTTTAAGGTCTCTTCGTTGTAACCAGACGTCTTCTCTTCTCTTCTTGTCAGAGAATGGGGGAAAACTGCAACCGTCTCTCCTTTGACGGATCCTCCGTGAACACTCACAGCAATACAGCGGCAAACATAGGGGAAACAAAAAAAGAAAACACCCCGTAAGGCGTCGGCTTTCTTCCTAATAAGTGCACAAGGGAGGGAAAGTGACAGGAATGAGCACCGTGACCCCAGCACCAGTGAATCAGTCGCGTTTTCAGTAGTAGCAGCGTTTAAGCGCAGACGGAGATTAGCACACAGGAGCGCGCCCCGGTATTTCTCCCGTCTCTCTTCCTTTGGCTTCCCCGGCGGCCTTGCCCCACACTGCCCCTAGCTGTCCCCGTACCTTGTGAAGCCACGACCCTCCTGGGCCGCGGCTGGCCTCTGCTTGTTGCCGGATAGGGTCCGGCTCCTTGTCTGAAACTCCTCCTGGGAAAACCTCTCGGCGTCCTTCTTCGGGTAGAGGTGTCTCGTCAACTCCGGATGCCGACAGGTCTCCTGAACCAGGGATCACGAAGAAGGTCTGCACTCTGTGTCTCTCTTCCTTCGGGTCCGGTTTTTCCTCCCTCGCGCCTTCCGTCGGGGTCTTAAAATCCTCTTTTCCTTCCGCTTTGAATCCAAAAAGGTCATCTGACCTAGTCACGTGAGTGGGTGGGGAGTCTCTTGCCGGTACGGTTTTAAAGAGACAGTGCCGCTCCGGTGTCATGCCCTGCGAAAACAGGAGGGGACAGGGAGAAAGGTAAGGAGGAACAGTGTCCGGTATATCGGTCTCCCAGGGGGGCACCTCGTCACACCTCTCTAACAAAATACCAATCCGTGATCTGCATGTTACACATGTGCAGGCACATTAACTCTCTATACTACTTTATGAGTCAAAACTGTGACTTGACAAAACACAGAACCCTCCCAGAACTGTGTTAACAACTAGAGTTATCTTAGACCGGGCTGATACGACTGCCATGGCCCGAGAGTGGGATATCCGCAAGCGTATAAGTGACATATGGGATAAATTAGAGAAATACACGCTCCAACAGTGTCAACAGCGCTTGCATAGAGAGGGGGACAGGTCGGGATGGCTATTGGCATGGATCCTCCACAGAGAGCAGACCCCAGCACCAATAATTGCTCTTCATGCACCGACAGGTGGGGTTGTATATACCAGATCTGCTATCCTGCAGGTGCTCCAAAGACACCTACAGACAGTATATGCTGTGGACCCGGCAGTAAGGGAGGACCGATATGTTCTATACTTGCGGGCCCTGGCCCTGACGCACCTCCCTGCGCAGGCGTCTGATGAGCTCGAAGCACAGCTGACCATTGAGGAAATACAAGAAGCATTACTAATGCTCCCGGGGGCTAAGGCTCCGGGGGGGATGGGTTCCCACCCAAATTTTACAGCGCATATTCGGCCACTGTGTCCAAGGCCCTGCTGCAGGCCTACTCGTGGAATCTTACCCCCCACCATGAGGCAGGGCAAAATCTGTATGATAATAAAACTGGGTGGAGACAGAGTGATCCCACCTCTTATTGCCCACTTACCATGATCAATACGGATGTTAAAATCCTGTGCAAACTCCTTGCCACTCACCTCGCCCAGTATATGACACACCTTATACATGAAGATCAATGCGGCTTCATACCTGGAAGCCACACTGGCATGAACCTACGCCGGCTAACCAACATTATGCAGGAAGTGAAACATTGGGATGCAGAGCTCGCTATTGTGTCAATAGACCTAGCAAAGGCCTTTGACAGGGTTGGCTGGGGTTACTTGCTTGAGGTCCTTAAGACTGTAGGGTTCGAGCCCCAGTTTCGCTGCTGGGTTAAGATATTGTACACAGAACCGTGCGCGTGAGTGGGTAGAGCCCACTCAGAGGAGTGGACACTGGGAAGGGGCACACAACAAGGGTGCCCGCTCTCCCCCCTCCTATTTGCACTGGCCACTGATCCCCTAGCGGTGCGGGTGCGGGAGGCGATGGGGCGGTGGGGTATCCAGGTGGGAGACACAACCCACGTGATCTACCTGTAAGCGGACGATACTCTCTTCTATATAGCAACTCCCCGGGAAGCCCTGCCCTGGCTCCTGCAGCTTATGGAGCAGTTTGGTGAGGTCTCTGGTCTGCAGCTTAACTGGCACAAATCTCTGACCCTAGAACGTCTTCCAGACCTGGGAGTTAGTTGGGAGCGAGCGCACTTCCGGTACCTTGGAGTGCAGGTAGCACTTGACAATGCACAGCTACTAGCTCTAAATGTGGACATTGTCATAGACGCTCTATGTCGCTCTGTGGCCTTCTGGAATACATTGCCACTCTCATTATTGGGCAGGCTTGTAGTGGCTAAAGTGGTGATGCTGCCACTCTGCCTATATGCGCTCCAGAACTCACTTGGCCCAATCCCTACTCGGATATTGTGCAGCTAAATGCTATCCTTGTGTCTTTGCTATGGGCGGGACGACATGGTAGAGTGGAGCTGCGCACACTGACTTGCAGATATGAGAAGGGGGGGTTGAAGGCTCCATTGTTTTGACTTATACTAATATGCCGCACAGCTTCAACATGCGTCCCGTTGGCTAGAAGACGGGGACAATTGGGAAAACGTCTGTTGGCCAGTCGAGCGCACTCGGACATGCTCCCAAAAGCACTGATGCAGGGCAGGGGGACTGACGAAGACCTGCCATATGTAGTCCATCATACAGATAATATATGACAACAGTACGTGGAAAAGATGCTAAGACGTGCACCGTTCCACAGGGAACTTTCCATTTAGATACTAGCTCCTATACGAGCTATGAGTACACACATGTCCTTCCAGGTGTGGAAGGACGGGGGCTGTGACGTCCTGGCGGACCTCTACCCTAACGAAACGTTTTTATCATACGAACAAGCCCATGTCGGTTTCACACTGGGGCAGGGACACTACCTGCACTACATGGGGATACTGGAGATTGCTAGAATAACATGGCCCGAGTACCCCAGCATCCCACGACCGACATACACATTGGACACATTACTCACATGTGGATCCAGACGTAGGTTGATATAGCTCCTATACAAAGCCATGAGGTTAGACTTATCCGCTTTGCCCATTTGGGCAAGAGCAGCGTGGGAGGGGGATCTAAACGTACAAATAGAAGACAAGACCTGGACAGCCATTAGCACACTTACGCACACATTTTCCTGCAATGCGCGGTTCTACTTACACCGCACCTACCTCACACCACTGAAACGCATATCTCAGAACCATGCAGTTACATGTCCCAAGTGTGACGTGGAACAGGCAGACTTTTTACATTTGGCTTGGGCATGCCCTGAGCTGCAGCGATTCTGGCCCCGAGTCGTGGCAAAAGTTCTCGAAAGCACAGGCCTCCACTTATTGGAGGAGCCACTGCAGTGCCTGCTGGGCCATGTACAAAAACCCAAGAAGCGAAAAATGGCGTATAAATTGCTGCAGCTTATACTGGTCCTAGCCAGGCGTAGAATTGCCCATACCTGGATTGGACAGAGAGGCCCAGACATGTTAGCATGGCTTAGGGATGTGCAAGAGTGGGCTTTAGCCGAAGAGGTTCATATGAAATTAAATGGTAGAGATGACAAGTTGCAGACAGATCTAACTGAGTGGCGTGAACTGTGCTATTCTGCCCTCCACTCCGGTGCTCATGATAATGACCAACTAAAGCCTGAATCAGGCGAGAGTGACCGGGGTGGGGTGGATAATTGCCTGGTGAACAGTAATTGTTCATGGAATACCTATGTGCCTCCGTTTAACTATATGTATCTATTGTAATCCTTTCCTCTTAACTCATTGTCATTTGTAACTCTATAATCGGAAGAATGTGGACCGATGGGTTCCTGCCATGGTGCACAAGATAAGAGAATTTCTACTGCTGCTGCAATGTTTGTTTGTTTTCTGAAAAAGGAAAACATTTAAAAATAAAGTTAAAACAAAAAACAACTAGAGTTATCTTACTGCTATTATAATCCCTTCAGAAATGCTCGGTACACAATGATCTCTGCAGCAGGTGTCTTAACTCTGTAAGGTGTTTTAAAATGCAGCCTCTTTGCGACCAATTAATCTTGAGCAGATTTACTTTCACATATGTCCTTGTTGCCAATTTTTTTGCAGCTTATTATTTAAAAAATGAATGTATAAGTCGATGGTCAGGCCCAGTTTTTCAAGCTCCACTCCTTGTGACTCTACTGCCTTTTCTTTGCCACACCATGATCTCCAATTTATGAGTTCTCGAAGTACACTTATTTCCCAATTCCAGCACTGGGCTTATTTTGAAACAAAGGCAATGTTAGACAAGAGACACATAAAGCCATTTAAGATCTCCCGCCTTAATTTTGTCTGTTGGCATGTATGTGCTTAAACTGTGTTTAATATGAAAAACGTGTTAATTGTCCAAACTTGGCCTAGCCCTGTTTTTCAATTGCACATTTTAGATGTGTGCAAGCAGCAGGGCTCGTAATCATGTTTTTTCCTATTTGTATACCAAGGAGCTTCAGTTGTGGCCTTTAGTCTGATGTAGCACGGTTATAAAAATCACAAAACACAACACATTTACTAATTGAAGACATGAAGAACTGAAAGTACGCTTTGCACATTAGACACTGTGACACGTGCAAATGAGACGAGTGTCGTAGAAGCACCGTAAAAGCGTGCTTTAAAATAAGACAAAGAAAACAGCGTACAAGGCAATACTAATATATATATAAATGAGTTGCAGTAACAAGAGTTCTTGTGAAAATGTTGTTTATTAACGTTTACTGATGCAATCATGATGGTCTAGGTTTTTAATGCTTTCTGTTGTAAATGCGCCATTTAGAAAGTCGGTGCAAAAACGCGTTGAAACACGATATTATCTTGAAATTTCACATAGTATTACTAGAGCTTTCATAGTTCATGAAAAATGCTGAAATAATTTTGTGATGTGAATTTAGAAAATTATACACTTATATGAAAACACGTTTAAGGTAATATCTTGAAATTTCACATAGTAATACTAGAGCTTTTATAGTTTATGAAAAATGCTAAAATAATTTTGTGATGTGAATTTAGAAAATTATACACTTACATGAATGTTGAGAAAATGTGGGGTAGTAGGGTATTTCTAATTAGTTATTTTCATGTAATAATGATTTGTGAAAGCTCTGTATATTTTTCTTTTAAATGGATTTAATTACATTATATTTGATGTTGGTTTAGAGCTCATTTCATTTAAACTTGTGATGCTAACTTAAAGGCCTTTTCTAAATGTTTTTTTCTAGTGCTGACCTTTCTCCTGACTTAATACAATAGTTAATTTTCCACTAGTGAAATGTTGCTTTATTTGTCCTGTACATGTGTACACTCTGACATTCCTGAATGTTTCTTCAGCGTTTACAATGAAATATTCCTGTTGGAACAGAATTTTTGCTATTGCTATAAGATGATTACTTGGTATCTCTTTTTATTGATACTAGGCCTATGTAGACTCTCAATCTTTCATTTCTCATGACTAGCATGGGAAACCATCTCACTGTTGTAAGTGTCCTAGGTGACATTATGTGAATTTGATCATACAACAGTCTTCCAATGGTGGTCTGATACCACATCACGAGAAATTGCTAGAGACTTTATAAAAGAAGAGATCCCAAAAGAGGGGCAATGCCATGGATAACCATATTATTCAAATACCTGTCTGAGTCTAATATTGAGTGCTATTGGTTCTTTCATTTAAACTGTGCTGCTTATTAATGACTTAATGTGTTGTTGGGAGAATCATCAAGCTCTGACAGAACATAAGGAGTTACTTCTTTTGTCTTCATTGCTATTGCAGAGCTTTTGGTCGGGATAATCCTAACTCGACTTAACTTCTTCAGGAGGTTGGGTCTTCCTGTTGCCATGCTTTATTTCTACAACATCGTTTTAAGAGTGGTGTACTTAAAACTGAGCTCAAATCTGTGAGTTGGCTGTCAATTAATGGTTCTCATGGGACAGCAAATGTGGTGTTTGGTTACCCTAATTTCCACCCCTCCTATCGGCAGAGAAAAATCCTCAGAGGATCATTGTCTCTGTGGTAAATGGAAATGCTGCAGATTGTCTAATCATAAAAGGCCCAGTACGGTTAGAGTAGTAAAGGAAATTAAGCATATAATAAACATTTTACCACACTTACGCTGCAGCAAGTCTTTCAATTAGACATATGAAAAATGGATGCAGCTGGGTTATTGGGATCTCCATCTTTTGGTAACGTCATCAAACAGTATCCCCCACTAGTCGTATGGTCCTTAGATTATCAAATTGAAGTGTTGAGGGGGAGCTAACATCAGTAATACATTTCAATCGCAGTGACACAAATGTGGCTCCACAGTAATGACAGTGACAATAGTATTTAACAATAAAGGTTTACTTTCCAAATATTAGTCAAATCACAATCAGCGAAACTGGCAAAGGTTAAGGAAATATATCAATGCAGCCAAAATATTGAAACACTCAAGTATTCTAAATTTTAGTATTATGAAATACAAGATGGAAAAAACCAATACAGAAAGAATGCAAAATACCCAAATTAGATGTTGCATAAAGAAACACACCCATCTCAATTTAGTGACGAAAAGGAGTTGGGTATTTCTAAGAGAGAAGAGAAGAAGATATTAGCACAATGTGAGACTCAGTAGAACTTCATGATAAGCAAGAGTGTCTAGCATAAAGCCTTTCACTCGGGGAAACCCAGTACAGACTTATGCTCTCTTCAAAATCAGGATAAGGTCTGACCTATCTAACCATGGAACACTAAGTAAAAGCACAATTGAAAGTTCCAGAACATCCATATCTCGCTCCTACAGTAAGGAGCCAGTTACATGATGGTATTTGCTGGTAGTTGGCGAGCCTCCAAAATTCCCATCCTCCCACAATTAAGTACACATATGCTTGCCCTTGAGAGTTGAATCTTCCTAGTACGCCAGGTACAGGAGGGTCCTTTCAACGTCATCCCCCTATGTCTGCTGCCATCTTTCTTTCTCAGGCCTCACTATCAGTCTAAAACATAACCATAAACCTTTCTCCATGAAGAACCTGATAACGCACCTGCAGAGGAGAGAAAACATCATACTAGCAAACTTTAAGATGTGCAATGCGCAGCTAAGGCCTAACGTTACACTAAGTTAACTTGAAAATCAAAGAGAGCTCAATACCCTGGAGATTGGCATACGCCGTTATGAGCAGTTATCCTCCTACTGACCAGTCTGTTGCGGCTCCACTGGCTCAGGCCCGACTAATGTACAAAACCACCATAGAAAAGCTGGGAGCCCTCGATCCTAGGGAACACTTGGCTAGACGGCATGCTGAGGGTGACAAGACTGGTGGACTACTGGCGTGGCTGCTAAGTTCGGATTTGCCCAGGAACCTAATTACGGCTATAAGGGATGGCATGGGGGCATATCATTAATATGTAGGAGGGCATTAACACTGCTTTTTACTCATATTGCACTACCTTGTACAAAGCCCCACAAGGGGAAGATCCATCCAAGCACGTTCCTTTTTAGAGGGTGTCACTCTCCCCTGCATTCAGCCTTCACAACAGCTTGACATTATTGTTCCCGACCAAACGAGGGCGCTCCCTGTTACGCCACTCCCATGGTCCTGCGATTCCTTTAAGTATCTGGGAGTCCGGGTATATCACTCTCCAAAAGATCGGTTAGATGGCAATTTGGGTAGGGTAGTGGCCAACGCCAGGTCCTCTTTATCATTCTGGATTGAGCTGCCACTTTCCTCTATGGGCCACGAAGCTATTTCAAAGATGTTGGTGCTACCCAGATTGTTATATTTTTTATGCCGTTCTCCCCATTCAAATCCCCCAGAAATTGTTTTAAGACCCTAGGGCTGTGGTACTCATAGTACGGCCCGCGGGCCGCCAGCGGCCCGGCAGGCCTTCATTTGCGGGCCGCGGACCTTGAATTGCCATTTCTACATTTCCAGTGAGGCCGGCAGTAAACACAGAAGATGACCGCAGGAGCATACGCAGTGAAGACCTATTAAATAAGACCTATTAAATACGTATTCACTACGTATGCTCCTGCTGCCATCTTCTGTGTTTACTGCCGGCCTCTGTGACGTCATACACAGCACCTTTGGAAAGCTTCCCAAGTGCCCTTTAAAAGTCAGCTGTAAGCGTTCACAGCTGACTTTTAAAGGGCCTTTTGGGAAGCTTCCTGTTTCGTGCTGCCGACAATTGCACCTGAGAGAGTGACAGACAGAGAGAGACAAAGAGAGAGAGACAGACAGACAGACAGAGACAGAGAGACAGACAGACAGACAGAGACAGACAGTGAAAGGCAGACACAGAGAGACAGACCGTCAGAGACACAGAGAGAGAGAGAGACAGACAGGCAGAGAGAGAGAGACAGAGACGGACAGAGAGAGATAGACATACACAGACAGACAGAGAGAGAGAGACAGAGCGAGAGACAGAGACAAAGACAGAGACAGACATAGAGATAGATAGAGACAGATAGATAGAGGTAGAGACAGATAGAGACAGAGACAGATAGGTAGAGATAGAGATAGAGACAGATTGAGTCAGATAGAGATAAAGACAGACAGAGATATAGATAGAGACAGATAGAGACAGAGAGAGATAGAGATAGAGACAGATAGACAGTGACAGATAGAGACAGAGACTGATAGAGATAGAGACAGATAGAGATAGAGACAGAGATAGAGATAGAGATCGAGATAGACAGAGACAGATAGAGATAGAGACAGATAGAGATAGAGGCAGATGGAGACAGATAGAGATAGATAGACAGATAGAGACAGAAACAGATAGAGACAGATAGAGATAGAGACAGAGACAGATAGAGATAGAGACAGATAGAGACCGAGATAGATAGAGACAGAGACTGATAGAGATAGAGATAGATAGAGATAGATAGAGACAGAGAGAGAGAGATAGAGACAGAGACAGAGAGAGAGAGAGAGAGATAGAGATAGAGATAGATAGATAGATAGATAGATAGATAGATAGATAGATAGATAGATAGATAGATAGATAGATGTGTGTATGCTGGGTCTGGAGGCTCAGTGGACTAATGTGTCCACTGCAGGGTCCTGTGTTCGCCTCAGGGTCACAGTTTTTTTTTACTCTAGCCCCGTCCCCCACTGACCCCACCCCCACCGGTGTGGCCCTCTGCCACAAACCACACTGTAAATTGGGCCCCCGAGAGAAAGTTTGTGAGTACCCATGCCCTATGGCCTGTTGAATTGCCTTAATCTGGGGTAAAGGTAGAAAGTGGGTGTCTCTCACAAAATTATATGCCCCCCTGGCGGTGGGAGGCTTGGGTGCCCCGAATTATGAATACTATTACATGGCTGCGCAAATACAATGGCCAATGCGCTGGTTAGCCAGACAAAATGTAACAGAACTGGGATATTGGGCAACTGGGACACACCTGTCTAAGGTGTTGGAATGGCTTTTGGGCTCAGTGGGTACAATCCTGACGAAGGTAGGGAACATCCATATGTCCACGGCTCATTCTTGTTGGAATACTTACCTACACAAACAGCGGCCCTTTCCCCCTTATGCCCCCAAGTTATCCCTTTGGGTGATGCCCGGTTGTATAGTCCTAGGCTCTAGGTCAGAGACGACCACATGGATTAATGTAGTCCTTACGTCCTGGGGAGACCTGTTCTCAGACAAGATTCTTTGCACATTTGAGAGCCTGGTAGACTATGGGATCCCGATGGGCTCCTTCCTTCTGTGTGCTTCGCTTACTCGACACATACATAAAGTCTGCTGTAAAACACCCGATAAACCCGAAACATCTAGAATCCTCCAAACCATACTTACACACGGGACTGCTGTTGTGCTATTACAATGTTATATGATTCCATACGCAGGGACAGGAATGTCCCCCTTACCCCACTCTGCGCTTATTGGGACGGGGAGCTCTCAACAACGTTCACCGACGAGCAGTGGGCGCAATGCCTGGGGGTGCCGAAATGCGTCTCTATGAATGCTAGGCTTAAGTACGCCCAATTCAATTACCTTCACCACACATACCTCACGCCTCACAGACTTGCACGGATGTGTCAAGGCTCTCTAACCTCCTGCCCACCTGCCATAACCCGATGCTAACTTCACCCACATGGTATGGTCGTGCACACAACTGGCATCTTATTGGACGACAATAGCAGAGGTTCTATCTGAGGCCGTGCGTGACACTGTACTAATAGACGGTTCGCATTTTCTTTTGGGGATCACTTTCCGAGTGACAGCACACAAGGCCCTTAATAAGTTTCTAGACCTGGTGCTAGTGGTGCCCAAACGTAGGATAGCCATGAACTGGAAATCACAATAACGCCCCCCATCCCACTATGGCTTAACGACCTACGTAGGAGTATTGTAGCCGAACTGGAGATATTGCATGGTGTTGTGTCACACCCAACCCCCCAGATTGGAAAACATATCTAGCAGTGATTGAGGCTAGACTAATGGGCGCTAGTTGCCGAATGGTAGAATACACTGAGGCTAACACAAACTGGGTAGAAGCGCAGATCGCCCAGGCCTCACCCTGCTGGTGGGACGAATAGCCCCCACCCCTTCCTACCACGCCTCCCCACCCTCGTTGGTGTTAGTCCTCCTTAATGATTCCACATTTGTCAATCTCTTTCTCCACACTACACACAATCTGAGTATTTTTTGCAATGTGACTCGAATAATGGCATGTTTGTATGTAGATACGCAGAATGTGTGGCAATACACATGGTACAAACATTGTGTACTGTAATGATCCTGTTGTATGCAAAAAAAACCGAAATAAGTATTATGCTGGTATTATGCACTGCTAAATTCTCTTCTGTCCATTATTTAGTGTATGGTTGTTAAATCATTAATAAAGGAATATTCCTAAAAAAAAAACTTGAGAATCAAAATGGAAGCACATTACAATATTGTTTATCCATAGCACTTAATTATTATTATTAAATGTAAAGATTTTCAGTAAATGTGGTTACATTGATCATTATTCGATTTAGTACAACTACGTGTGATTTTTTAACATGCTCAAAAGTGATGGCCAACTACAGTTGTATTAATGTGAAACAGGAGTTAATAAAGTTAATTACATGCTGAATATATAGGTTACATGAAAATGCACATAAATGCAGTATAGAAAGTCGAGCCTAAATTTATGCTGCTCCAAAACCGAATAAGTATGGTCTCACTAGCAGTATAACAATTAAAAATGTATTAATGTCTGCTAATGTTGTTCCTGATGTTCCTGAAGGGAACAGATTTACAATTGTATATTAATTGGAGGCCACTTCTGTGAGAAGTTGGCCTGGCATATGCTGTCCACTAATTATAGTGGGCACCTTGCACCAGTCCAAACAACCCCTTATTGGAGATAGGTTAAAGACAACCTTATTGAAAGCTATCCTAGTGGTAGCTATGGAGAGCAGCCTTCAGGCTAAGTCTTGAAGGAATGTAAAGCAGCTTGTTTTACCAGTCTATAATCTCTTGAGTGACCAAATGAAAGAGCACCACACCAGGTATATATTCAAAATATATGTATTTATTGCTAAACACACCCCTCTAGTCTCTTTATGAGGCTAGAGTTCGAAGTACACAAGTTATAAGTTATTTAAACACAGTAATAGCACAAATACACGTTTGGGCCCTAGGGGCGTACCAAACCATATACCAATAAAGTGGTATAAGAACCACGACTGAACTAGACACTAGGCCTAGAGCCTCTAGAAGTGCTTGGACCACAAGGAACCACCCAAGGTAGTGACACAGGGGACCCACGGGGCACGCGTGCAGTGTAAATACACAACCGCGATACGCCGTTAACTTCTATGGAGAAAGTCGCGATCAGGAAATTAAAGAAAAGGGACACTTAAAGGAGGACTTGGAGCAAACCCTTTGAGAACTAGGTCGTTCTAGAGTCTCTACCCACGGGAGCACCGGAGTACTCGTGATTACCTCACCCAGGGAAGCCGGGTGCATAGGTGTCTTTCGGGGTCGGGTTTCGTCGTCGATTTGAATGGCGATCTGCTGCAAAGTGCTGCTGGCGACCAAGTGGAAAGTGTCCGGTTGGATCCAAGAGTGGATCGGAGATCTGAAGAACCTGAAAGCAGAGGGGACAGAGTCTGGGTCACTAGCCAGTGACCAGGATGGCGATGAGCGGATGCCCACCGATGTCGAGTGCTTCAGGTGCGTTGACAGTCGTGTTGACTCTTCAGCCACGAGGTCCAGGAGGCGTTGTCAGTGACCAGGAGCAGGATTCGGGCTGGTACACGATGTCTGTCGAGTGCTGAGGTGTCGGCGACCAGATTGGACCCAACAAGCCTTGGCAACGGCAAGTCTAGGTGAAGATAAAGATCATCGATGGTGCAGACCAACAAGGTCTGAGGAACTCACCCAGCGAGGGTAAGTGAGGGCAGGCCTTGAGCAACCAGGATGCCCAAGAAGAAAAGGATTGGCCTTTGTGAAGGGCTACTAGCCAACGGGCTAGCGACCGTGAAGGAGCCTCGAGTCATCACACGTGGATCTGGCTCACAAGACACTCGTGGAGTGGAGGCCAGTGATCTTTGGTGCAGTTGGTGCTGGAGGCTAGGGCTACACGGAGCCCAAAGCACGACTTCGTGGGAGACCCAGAAGAGGATGCACTTGCAAATGTGCTTGGTGTCCAGGGGTCACAGTCTCACGTTACCCACGATAGCTATGGGCCTCAGCTTTGCTGGGGACTCAGGGTAGCCTCGGGGAAGTCTGAAAATCCACCTCTGGTGATGCGAAGACTTCAGCGTCCGACGGGAGCTTCAGAAATGCAGACCGGACAGATGTGTCTTTGGTGCCTGCCAAGCAGGGGAGTCACTCCTTGACCCCAAGGGAGATTCTTCTGTCCTCTAGTCTTGAGTAGAGCGTCGAAGGTCCAGGATTCTGTTTCAGAGTTTCGTCCAGGGATAATCTAAAGTCCTAAGGACTGGGTTCCTATACTTATACCAAGTTTAGGGTTTGGACTACTCTGTGGCCCCACCTATGGGTGGGTCAGGGCAGAGGGGTGGCTACACCCCTTTCCCTTTGTCCAGTTCGTGCCAAAGCAGGGGCTGCAAGCCCCTGATCCGGTTTGAACTGGGGTATGCACAGGGACACCAAATGTGCCCCCAGTGCAGGACTTCAAAGCACCCGAAAGTGCTCCCGCCCAGCCCCAATACACATTATCCTGTCTGGGGAGGTGGTCTCACCTCCCTGGGACAGGAAACCTATTGTCCAGGCCTCCCCTGCCGGAGTTTCGTCCAGCAGCAGGAGGCCAGACTCGTGTCTGTGGCAGCAGCATCCATTTTGTGATGCCAGGGCTTTAGAAAGAAGTTACCGGGCTAGCCAGAGTTAACATGTCTTTCCTCTAGAAGGGTGGAATGTTACCCCCGCCGCCAGAATTGGCGGGGGGTAGTATTCCAAGATGTTTGACACCAAACACGACATGTTTAGGTGCAGCCATTCCAAAGTTAGCATTTAACGCAAGGTTATAATGCGCTTAAGAGTATATGGTCAGGCTGCACTACAAACAGCATCAGAGAAGGGTCTCCGAATGCTGCAGAGGGGCCCTGCTCATGCAGGGGCACCCTCTCACATAGGAACCACGCACTCTGCCTTCAGTATTGATAAGGCCTGCCATAGGAGTGACTTATAGGTTTATATGTGTGTATGTATTTAGTGATATAGGTAACCTATACCACAGTAAGGGGTGCATGCACCACCTTACCCAGGCTGCAGTAGCAGACCTGTGGGGTCAGTTTGGATGGCCTTCCAGGGGTGGCATAATACATGCTGCAGCCCCTGGTAGGCCTCTGAGGTACCTATGCCCTTGGTACATAGTATACCATATACTAGGGACTTATAAGGGCACTCCAGATTCCAATCAGTGATGTGCCTAAGGCACAAGGAAACCATTTTAGAGAGGAAGCAGCTAGGCTGGGGTTCTGATTAGCAGGGCCCCAGCCAGACTAATGTCGAAAAACAGTGAAGCATCAGCAAAAAGTGGGGGTACCCATGTGAAGCAGATCCTACTCTCCTACAACTTCCTTTGGCCGAACTTTGATGCTGTTTATATTTTCAATGGGCCATTGTTTCTGTTATAGGACATAATACGGGATTATTATTTAATAGATGTAGGGTAAAAGCTCATTGTAACTTCTATGTCAGACCACAGTGACTGTATGTTTTTTCCAGTCTAAAAGTGTGTAAAACTCTTCCTTTTGGGAGACAAGCCAGACTTTCTTCCTGATTCCATTAGAGGCAGATTCCTTGTCAATCCCTTTATCACCCTAATACATAGAATATTTCCGAGGTTTCTTTCCTGACCCTCTTAGAGAGCAGACTACATTCTGGTTTGTTTGGCAACCTGCACTTAGAATATTTTTCAAATTCCCTATCCCGAATCCTTAAACATCGCCTTAGTTCCAGTCTCCGACATTGCAGTGATTAACCTAATGTACTGGTCTGGTCAGAGTAGTTGCTGATACTACAGTACTTGAGTATAAGCAGGGTTTCTCTTCCGTGTGGTATGCAGTTTAATGTGCTGCTGATTTGCAATGCATGTGAATTGCTGTGTTAGTGTGGATTGTTTGTTTTGTGTTATATGTTGCACATGCAGTTGAAGTTGAAATTTGCATTGCATTCTAATGTTTTATATGTAAATAAAATTATTTTAAATTTAGTTTAATTTATGTGATTTATTGTGATTATTGGCAGTTGGTAAACATATGCAAAGTAATCTCAAAATATAATTATTTAAGTTTGTTGTTGTCTGCTGAAGGAGTGCATCAACACATCAAAAGGTGTTTTCTTGCTATATGCCAGTAATGGTGGGGTTACATTTGAACTAATTATGGTTGTGTTTTTAATTTCTTTGAGCACAGAAAATAGATGCTAAGAGACACAGGTAGATTGCTGCTGGTCGTATATTTATCTTAGTGCAATTTAAATTGTTTTAGTGTTTTTCCCTGGGTTATAGTGATTTTGATTCCATTTCTGTATTTCAGTAGGCAGACAAAGTCTTCTTGTTTTGAATTTGAGGGTTTGTGTTTCAAGTCTCATTTTGAAATTGTATTGTGATTGGCTCGTTACTTGTGTTGCTCAACATAACTTGACAACATGGGTGCTACTTTGAAAAAGTCGAAACTCCCTCTTTGTGAAGGAGATAATGTTTACCCCGAAGGTTCACCGGCTCAGAAATTGTTAATAAATTTGGGTCTTTCATACTTGTCTGTGGCTCGAACAATGAAATAAGATTACTGCTGATGATAAGCATATGCAATTTCCTTTGAATGGTACTTTTAACATGAGAAAGATCGAGTATCTGAGGAGTGGCAAGTATGAGACAAAAACATTGCTTCGTCGTGCACAGTTTAAGCATTGAATGAATGGGATTTTGTGGAGAATAAGGAATATAAGAAAATGTTGAAGGTTCACATTAGAAAAGGAGTGAGTAATTGCTTAGAGGCAAAACTGAGTGTTTCTGCAATTTTAAAAGGAACAGATAAAATGATAATAAATAATGTCAGAAGGGAAATTAACCCCTTCGCTGTGGAGGACAGCTCCTAGCTGTGCCCCGCACGGGTCCTCATGTGCTGAGGTTGGATCCAGGCCATCCTCACACCTGAGGGATTTTGTTTCACTGTTTTCAGCCTCGGCTCCTACTGAAGAGCTTCCCTAGCAATCAAGGCTGTTTTTTCCCTTCCCTGTAATGACGATTGGCACGCTGGGCACACTGACGTCATTACGTGGAAAGTGAAGTAAAATGAGCCAATTGGCTCATTTACTTTCACTCCCATTGGTACTCGGTAAACAACATATTTCAGCCACCCCCCCCTACCGATTTTAATGGGAGCAGTACCATTGGAAGGGGGAGAATCTCCCCTTTCTAATGGTATCCCTCACTAGTGGATCCATGCTTGGAGATCACCGAAAGAGGGCAATCTTCAAGCAGGGATCTTCCCACTAGACACCAGGGATATTTTTAGAGGGGGGAGTGGCTCACATGGCAATAGGCCTGTGCTCCACACAGGCTCAATAGACTGTCTGCCTCCCTGGAGGGCAGAAAGGAGGTCTTAACCCCCAATCTTCCAGGGGGGGGGCAGAAAGCCCACTAGACCCCCAGGGATGCCATTCATTGGCACATATTGATGGGTGGGGGCGGCCCTCTGAAACATCTGGCCAAGCCTCCACCCCATAAAATGACAAAACAATCTTTCTGCCCCCTGGAGGCTAATTTGGACAGTTTTGCCACCAAATCCTTCCCCAGGGAGTCAGAAGCCCCACTAGACCCTAGGGATTTTCTGTGCAATATTGAGGGCTGGGACCTGCCTTTCTAAACATACCAGACTGAGCCCCCACCCCCAGAAAATGGCAATACAGTCTTTCTGCCTCTCTGGGGCGAATCTGGGGAATTCTACTCCCCAATCTGCCCCCAGGGGGGCAACAAGCTCACTAGACCCCAGGGAAGATATTATGTGGCAGAAAATGAGGAGTGGGGGTGGTTCGCTAACACATCTGGCCAAACCCCACCCTAAACAGTCTTTCTGCCCCTGGGGCGAATTTGGATAGTTTTACCACCACATCTGTCCCCAGGGAGGCAGAAGCCCACCAGAAGCCAGGGATTTATTTTTACGCAATATCAACGGGTGGGAGCAGTCCTCCCACACATACGGCTGAGCACGCACCCTCCCAAAAAATGGCAATACATTCTTTCTGCCTTGCTGGGGACGAATCTGGAGGATTTTACTCCCCAGTATGCCCCCAAAGTGGGAGAAAGCCCACTAAATACCAGTGAATATATTTTATGGCAAATATTGAGGTGTCTAGTGCCCTTTTTGTGCCCCAGGAGGGCAGAATTTTGGTGACTATCCTTAATCCACCCCTTGGGCAGAAAGACTGATGCCCCTGTTCTGGGGTGGGAGCGCTGCACAGGGCCTGGGTGAACTGCCCGCACACTTTTTAAAAAAATTTTGGGGACTATTTTTCCCCTGGTGTCTAGTGGTCTTTCTGTCCCCCAGAGGCAGATTTGGGATAAACACCCTCAATCCTCCCCAGGAGGCAGAAAGAATGGTGTGCGTGTTCTGGGGTGGGAGAACTGTGTGAAACGTGTGAAAAATAGGCCCAAAAAATAAAAAAGGGGGTAGGTGCAGCTCAGCCAGGCATCGCGCCCTGCTTCCAAACCAGAACAGGTGCATCAGTCTTTCTGGCCTGCTGGAGATGGATTGAGGGAGTTTACCCAAACTTTGACCCTGGGGGACAGAAAGGCCACTAGACACCAGCAATTTCAGCATGACCCCAAAACAAACAAAAGGTTGGGGTGACCTACTCTGGCATTGAGCCAATCCTCCTACCCCAGAATGGCCAATAGAGCCTATCTGCCCCTCTGGGACTAAAGCATCCTCATCCTTTGTACATTTTGATTCTTTTAGGTTTTATGTTTATTATTACACATGTGGGTAGCAGAGTGTGACTATGTCCAATATCGACCTACTTCTATTCTCAATGGCTGCACATTTTGGGCTTGGGTCAGCTGCCACCAGGGGAAACATCCCAAACCCAGGCATTTTTGAAAACTAGACACCAGAGGCAATCGAAGATGGTGGACCTCACATGGACCCCATGACATTTTCTTACCAACAATGCCCTTCAAATCTCAAACTTTGACTAAAATTGTGCATTTTCCTTGCATTTTTGTGATATGAACTTCCGTAAACCACACTGGTCCCCAAAATTCCTAGCACCCAGCATTTCCCCACTTGTCCCGATAAAAACGCTATCCCACTTGGGTGGCTGGGCCTAGCGCCCGTGATACAAAAGGCCCCAAAACGCAGTATGGAGAAGTCGGAAATAGGGGTAGTTCCAGTGTTTGGACCCACGCTGGGCGGCCACATAAGGAAACCTACCAAACCCACACATTTCTGAAAACTAGACATCCGAAGGAGTGCAGGGTGGTGCACCCTGTGTATATCCTATGAAGTTTTCTTACCCACAATGCCATGCAAACCTCAAAGTTTGGGTAAAATTGCACATTTTCCAGGCACAAATCAAAGCAGAGTCAATGAGAGTCCCTCCACGAGACTCCCATTGACCTCGGCTTGATGCTTGCCTGT
Organism: Calotriton arnoldi; assembly: GCA_963921515.1. Taxonomy (NCBI): domain Eukaryota; kingdom Metazoa; phylum Chordata; class Amphibia; order Caudata; family Salamandridae; genus Calotriton; species Calotriton arnoldi. The sequence continues at coordinate 440,428 of CAWUFW010012922.1, forward strand.
TGCATGTACTTTGTCCAGCCACACAAGTGAGGTAGCATTTTTATCTTTACAAGTAGGAAAACGCTTTGTGGTAGGAATTTTGTGGATTCCTGCTGATTCAGGAAGTTTACATCACAGAAATGGAAAGAAAATGTGCAAATTTAGGCAAAGTTTGAGGTTTGCAGGGCATTGTGGGTAAGAAACCTTTGTGGGATCCACATGATGCATACCACCCTGGGCTCCCATGGGTGTCTATTTTTCAGAAATGTCTGGGTTGGTAGGTTTCCCTTGGTGGCCGTCGATCCCCGGCCAAAACAATGCCACTACCCCTATTGCCAAATCAGATAATTTTTGTGACAGGAAATGGTGATGTCTCCACATTGTATTTTGGGGCCTTTTCTGTTACAGGCATTAGGCCTACCTGCACAAGTGGAGTACAATTTTTATCAGAATACTTAGGGAAATGCTGGGTAGAAGTAAGTTTGTGGCTCCCCGAAGATTCCAGAACTTCCCATCACTGAGGAAAATATGTTTTTTTGTCAATGTTTGAGGTTTGCAAGGGATTCTGGGTAAAACAACCTGGTGAGAGCCATGCAAGTCACCTCATTCTGGATTCCCCTAGGTGTCTAGCTTTAAAAAATGTACAGGTTTTCTAGGTTTTCCTAGGTGCCGGCCGAGCTAGGGCCCTAAATCCACAGCTACCCACTTTGCAAAAAACAGGTAAATTTTGAGTGGAAAAATGTGATGTATCCATGTTGAGTTGTTGGGCTGTTTCCTGTCAAAGGCACTAAGCCTACCTGAAAAACTGAGGACCATTTCTATCAGAAGACATGTCGGAGCATAGAATAGTAGGATATTCATAATTACCAATTGGATTACGCTGCATTTGTGCCTTCCAAATGTAAGCCATTTTGAAGACATTTTGAAAAATACCCTCTAAATCATATGCTTGTACAGGTACCCACAAATTCAGAGATGTATAAATATTCAATGCCCCTAAACTCCATATCCTGTGCCCATTACAGAAATACATAGGTTACCTTGATAACTATTTTTCACTCTACATATTTCACCATATGAATTGGTCTAGACTCAGTAAACAATGTAAAACCATTGTACTGTGCAGCTCAGTTGTACCTCGGGTTCTTGGAGAACCTACAAACCCTCTATATCCCCACAACCAAAAGGGTCCAGCAGACGTAATGGTACATGACTTTTTGTAAAACGGCCATTGTGACAAAATATTACAGCTGAAAACATTGTCATAGATGGCTGCTTTTTCCTACACGTTTTTGATATTTATTTATTTCAACGGTTAGTTTCTTTGAGAAAACATATGACCTCTTGCTGAATTTGGAATTTTGTCTACTTTTCATAAATGTATAGCTTTCTTGGATCACCCATGGGTTTCGCACTGGTTTGTACCACAAACTGGAAGTAGGTTGAAAGCACAAACTATTTGAAAAATGGGCTACCTCTTTGAAAAATGCCTAAACTGTGGTGAATTATATTTTGATTCAGATCTGGACTTTAGCACATCAATAGCTGGTCTCTGCTTTCCGATTCCCCCTCTTACAGCTCGACCTCAGCACTCTGCTTTGCAGCAGGCATGATTAACTCCAGAGCAGATCAATTGGTTTAAGAGATCAGCATGTGCAAAAGAAATGTATTGCAAACGCGATGCATCTTTTTTGCAGTTAGCGTTCGAGTCATCAACTCTATGCCCGGAAGCCACCGTTTCCCGGAACTACTGCCATTGACTCTCCTTTACCGGATGGCTTCTCAGCGTCGGCGGAAGTTTTTATTGCCTTCCCTAAAGAGGTTTTCAGTGTCGTTCTATTCAATAAGGCTCCCCGCGCCAAAACTGAAAACACATTCAGTTTCCTTTCTGGAGCTTCTGCTCCAGGTGCACGACAAGCGAGTATTAGTATTCTTTGGGCAGAGGGAAAGGATCCGAGGTGAGGAGACCTAGGAGCAGGGGAACAATGCAGATTATATACTACATTTATTGTGTTGTGCCAAATCCTAGATTACCAGCTCAGCGTTATTTTGTTTAGGCTTTTCCCTGCGAGCTTGGGGATGGGCTATTCTCTAGTGTGTGTGGTTTAGTTGGAATAGCGTCTCTTGTGTGCACTAAAGCGCTTGCTTTTTAAATAATATGAAAAGCCAAATTGTTCACTGTAACAAAGAAACCATTGCAAATTGAGTCCACTCTTGTGGCTGCCTCATCCGTTTGCGGGGGTGGGTGGGGTGTAAGGGGTTAATGAACTCGTCCGTGTACAGCACCCAGGATAATATGCTTCATGGGTAAACACTTGGTGACTGTTTTGCCGATCTGTGAGATTTTGTCTGCATATGACATAGATTACGCACAAAGGAAGTCTTTGGCTTACGTTTTCTCCTGTATTTTGGCGTTGCCATTAATATAGCCTCCATTACACCATTGTATGACCTTAAGGATGGCTGGTGTTTTTCTGGTTTGATAGATTTATGCTAAACGTGCTCTTCAATCAATTAAATCATGCCAACAGAGTATAAACGTTTCTCTTGAAGCCACTACAACGGCTCTTTCTTGTTTGCTCTTGTTCTTTATTCTGCCTTAACAAGTTTCATGTGCCACACCAACAGCGTTCACTTCCTGATGGGTTTATACTGAACGTGTTCTTTGATTAATTAGATCATGCTAACAGGGCATTGTTGTATCACGAGATAATTGCTGGGCGAGTTCATTAACGGGGTATGCACGTCCCGGGTGAGTTCTGTGAACCCCGGTGACGTGATTGGGATGGTCTGGCCCAAGCTGCGCTAGTGCGCTTAATAAAAGGGTGTACGCGTGCGCGAACGGCGTCAGAGCCACCGGCGCGCCGACACCATTACAAACTACCATCTGTGTCCTGATCATTATTTAGCGGGCTGAACGCGTGCATGCCCGTGGCCCCGCCTCGCGGGCTAATTGATAATACCGCGCACTCAGCTGACATCGAGTGCGGCGGTAAAAAAATCACATAGGTGACGAGGGTGTGTCTGAACCCCCGTGAGAAAACGGTAGCGGCCGCGCACGTGTTCCTTCATGCGCGGTGCTCGTGCTACCTTTCACCTCCCCCCACGTGCCACATGTTTGGCCTGAGGCTACTAGGGGACTGTGCTGATTCCCCCAGTGGCGTGCAAGACGGCCGGTGATTGCGGAGGACACCTGCAGAGGTGCACAGGAGCAGTGGTCGCCAATGCCCCGGTGGGCCCTACAAACCGTGAGTGACAGTGGTCGTCAGACAGTTGGCCTAGCCATACTCCTTCTCTAAGGCAGCTGAACCTAGGTGACACGGGTGAAGCGAACGCCATGGCCCACATCCCGGCGGTTGAGCCATTTGTTGTGGAGGGGGCTCCCTCTTCTCAAGCCCCGAGGTGGAAGGAGTGGGTGGAGCGAGTGCTCGTGTTTTTTGAGGCAACCAAAGTGGACAACGCCCAAAAACACGCCATGCTGCTATATTTAGGAGGGAAAGATGTCCAGAAGATAGCAAAGACGGTGACTGAGGCAGCGCCAAAGACCCATCTCACATTCATTGCGGCCCTAAATGCCCATTTTGAGCCAATGGAAAACAGGGACTACGAACGTTTCATTTTCAGACAAGCAAGGCAGAAGCCTGATGAGTCCCTTGATATATTTCACGCACGTCTAAAAGAACTGGCAGGGACCTGTGACTTTCAGGATGAGACCGAAGAAATAAGGGGCCAGATCATTCAAGGGTGTGCGTTGGCGAAGCTAAGGGAACGAATACTGGAGGAATCCGGTAAACCATTGGCGGACATACTCACCCTGGGGAGAACAAAAGAGCTATCGAAAGCCAGGGCGGCACACATGGAGGCTGCTCTTCAAACGCCCATCAGGATGGAACCAGTCAACGCAGTTGTCAGTATGGCCACGGGAGCAGTGGCTCACACAAGGAGCCCTATCATCTCTGAGTCGATGGCCCGCACGCGGAACGTCAGAGTCAAGTCGTGTGGGTACTGCGGAGGGCCGTCACACAGACCGTCTGACTGCCCAGCACGAGGGAAGAAGTGCACGGCCTGTGGGAACTTTAATCACTTCATGAAGGTGTGCAGATCAGCTCGGGGACGGGCAGGAAGGTCTCAAGTCAACGCTATTCCTGAGGCTCAGGAACAGGGCAGTGACATGGACGATGATACTGAAGTGAAGTGAGGAGGAGGACACAGTTGTAGAGACAGGAGTAATATTTATTGGTGGTACAGAGAGCCGTCCCAGCTGGTACAAGGCACAAACAGCAACTGCCACTGACAGAACATTCAGGGCAGGATGTCTGCCAACACTCTAGGTGACATCACAGAACATTCATAGGCCTCTGCCAGTATCACATCACCACACCTCCCCCCTTTTGATAAAATAACTATAGGATAGTGAAAGGGGAAAGTATACCTAAAGGAAAAGGGGCTAGTGAGAACAGAAAACTTAGTGAATAGCAAAGTAATAAAACTTATACATAGTATTGAAATTTTCGTGGTCTAACATGGATTCTGGTGCTCTTCCTAACACCATCCCCCTGAAACATTTTGGTTGACCTTGACAGTTTCAGAATGAATACAAGGATCTTTGGCGACACGTAGAAGTACTCCACCAATTTCCATTAGACAATTTAACAGCGTTCTTACGGATTTCTACAATTTGTTGTGATTCTAGAAATTTAGAAAAACCTTTTCTTACTGAGATAGGATTTTTGACCCTGACCCAGTCTCCAACACGGAGTCTGTGAGTTTCTTTTGTGGTGGAGAATTGATGAGGTTTGGAACAAGCTTCAGTGGAAGTTTTCTTGGCAGATTCCCACATGCACCTCATGTCGCAACCTTGATGAAAGGATTTGACCATCCAGAAGGGATATACTTGGGAGGAAGCTTTTCTGCCCCTCATAAGTTCGAAGGAGAAAAATTGGTAGCGACATGAGGTGAGGTGCAACATGACCAGACAAGATCCTTCACGGCTTGAAAAACACAGGACTTTGATCTAAAGGCTGCCTGCACACATTCCACTACAACCCTGTTAAACCTCTCAGCTTTGCCATTACTTTGTGGATGGTAAAGCGGAGTCCTGGCATTGCAGCGTGAACATTGCCTTACCAAGTCATCAATTTGCGTGTCCATTCTAGGCCACCAGAAGTCGGTCCTGACTTTCCTCTTTGTAACAGTTGCTCCAAGATGACCAGAATGTGCGGCTAGAATGATCTTTTCTCGATGGCAAGAAGGAGGAATGAGCTTGTCACCTCTGACTACTTTTCCACCTTCCATTGAAAGCTCATCACCAACTTTCCAGAATATCTGTAGATCGGGGGAGAGACACCTCTCTTTGGGCCAGCCTTTCTTAATTAAGGATGCAACTTCTTTGAGAATGGGATCCTTGTCAATCTGCACAATCCAATCTTCTTCTGCAAAGGACAAGTTATCTTGACCAATAAGTGCCACAAAACACTCTTCGACTTCAGTTTCCCAGTCTTGTTCATCTGTGTCTGAAATGGGGAGTCTTGATAGGCAGTCCGCTCTACAGTTCTTTCTTCCAGGAATATATTCTACAGTGAAAGTGTATTCTAGGAGTTTCATGGATAATCGTGCTAAACGAGCGGTGGTGCGTTTGACGTTTTTACCAGAGAGGATATCAACTAGAGGACGATGGTCAGTCTTGACGATGAAGGATCTGCCCCATACATATGGTTTGAATTTTTCAATGCTCCAAACACAGGCTAAGAGTTCTTTTTCAATAACGGAATATTTCCGTTCAACAGGACGAAGAGTCGTGGAAGCAAATACCACTGTGTGCTCTTTCCCATCAGCATATTGCGAAAGAACAGCTCCCAGACCATACTCAGAAGCATCAACAGTGACAATGGTTTGCTTTCCTTCTACAAATGCTTGCAGAGCAGGAGCTTGAACTATGTGGTCTTTGATGGACTGGAAACCTTTTTGACACTCCTCGGACCATACATAGGTTGCTCCTTTCTTTAGTAGCGCCCTGAAACACTCTGTGGTCTTGGCAAAGTCTTTCATAAACTTAGAATAGAATTCACAGAGGCCAAGAAAGGACATGAGTTGTTCCTTGTTTTGGGGAGAAGGTGTGTCAACTATTCTCTTTATTAGACCTGGACTGGGTTTGATGCCGTGTTCGGAGATGACGTGGCCTAAGTACTCGATCTCTTTTACTTTGAAGGTACATTTGCTTTTTTGTAAGGTGACTCCTCCGTTTGCGAGAACGTTGAATACTTGATCAATAACAGAATCATGCTCGGCTTCAGTTTTGGTGAATATGAGAATGTCGTCTTGGAAAACAACAACATGGGGATTGTGATGGAACATCTCAGTCATCAATCTTTGGAATACGGCAGCAGCCGAGGCGAGACCAAAGGGGAGGCGGCAAAATTGAAATACACCATCCGGAGTAACGAAAGCTGTGAGGTGTCGGCACTGAGGATGTAGTTCGACTTGATGGTAGGCAGCCTTAAGATCGAGTTTCGTGTACCATGAGGAGGAACCTACTTTGGCAATGAGAACTTCAATGCGTGGGAGAGGAAAACCGTCAACCCAGATGGCTTTGTTAAGGCTCCTCAAGTCGACACACATCCTCAGGTCCCCAGACCTCTTCTTGGCCAAAACAATGGATGAAAGCCAGAGAGAGGACTCAACTTTTTTGATTATGCCCCGGTCACATAATGTTTGTAAATGCTTGGAGAGATCACCTCTAATGCTCAAAGGTACATTGTGCAGTTTATGCTTGATGGGCACCGCATTTTCTTTTATTCTAATGAAGTGTTGAAAGTTTGTGATTTTGTCTATACGGTCCTCAAAAATTTTACTGTACTTGTGTTCCCAAGCACTTGCCAATTGAGTACTGGACAGAGAGCCAATATCTCTAGTGGGAGAAAAATGATTATGGTTGGATTGACGGTCAATAAAAACTGGGTTGGGTAAGCCAGGTTTGATAGTTAGACCAAACTCAGTCTGATGGATAAGACCAAGAACATTGATCCCACGTTTAGCCACGTACACTTTACCACTGATGACTACTCCAAGAACACTTATTTTAGCCCAGAAGTAGTCTAGCAAATCAATCCTACTGCCTTCAAAGGCTACTGTAAGTATGTCAGGAGGTAACAAACTCTTAGTGGACCAACATTTTATGTACTTGTCTTGAGACACGATGGTGATGCATGCTCCTGTGTCAACAAGGAGCTGAATATGATTAGTCTCAATAGTAACATCAACTTCGGGATCAGGAATATGTTGCGTAGTACATTTGTCAGAGCAGTTCTTGACTATTACAACATACTCTTGATTCGTGACATCATCATCAAATTGGTCATCATAATCATTGAGTACACATCTTACACTTCTTCTTCTTCCCCCCATACAAACTTTTGTAAAGTGACCCATTTTAACACATTGGCCACACTGTTGATTAATAGCAGGACAGTTTTTGAAAGAAGAAACAGGCATGGATGACCCACACCTATAACAACTTATTCTGTAATTAGATTGTCTGTTAGGTGTGAAGGTTCTTCCACCTCTATTTGGTGTGAAGTTTCTCCCACCCCTAGATATGGTAGATCCTCTAGAGATGTTTGGGAGAGAAGGAGAAGAAAAAGGAGTTTTAGTAGTAACAGCACCAGTGTAGGAAGGTGGAATCTGACTATATGGTTGCCCCCACTTTTTTTATGGTGTTTTGCTGGTTTATGACTTAGTTGGACTGGGATCCTGCTATTCAGGGCCCCAGTCTATCTGCTTTCTCTGTAAAAAGGTTTCCATGTGCCTTAGGCACATCTCTGATTGGAATCTGGAGTGCCCTTATAAGTCCCCAGTATATGGTATACTATGTACCAAGGGCATAGGTACCTGAGAGGCCTACCAGGGGCTGCAGCATGTATTGTGCCACCCCTGGAAGGCCATCCAAACTGACACCACAGGTCTGCTACTGCAGCCTGGGTAAGGTGGTGCATGCACCCCTTACTGTGATATAGGTTACCTATATCACTAAATACATACACACATATAAACCTATAAGTCACTCCTATGGCAGGCCTTATCAATCCTGAAGGCAGAGTGCGTGGTTCCTATGTGAGAGGGTGCCCCTGCATGAGCAGGGCCCCTCTGCAGCGTTCGGAGACCCTTCTCTGATGCTGTTTGTAGTGCAGCCTGACCATATACTCTTAAGCGCATTATAACCTCGCGTTAAATGCTAACTTTGGAATGGCTGCACCGAAACATGTCGTGTTTGGTGTCAAACATCTTGGAATACTACCCCCCGCCAATTCTGGCGGCGGGGGTAGCATTCCAACCCTTCTAGAGGGAGAGACATGTTAACCCTGGCCTGGCCGGTAACTTCTTTCTAAAGCCCTGGCATCACAAAATGGATGCTGCTGCCACAGACACAAGTCTGGCCTCCTGCTGCTGGACGAAACTCCGGCAGGGGAGGCCTGGACAATAGGTTTTCTGTCCCAGGGAGGTGTGACCACCTCCCCAGACAGGATAGTGTGTATTGGGGCTGGGCGGGAGCACTTTCGGGTGCTTTGAAGTCCTGCACTGGGGGCACACTTGGTGTCCCTGTGCATACCCCAGTTCAAACCGGATCAGGGGCTTGCAGCCCCTGCTTTGGCGCGAACTGGACAAAGGGAAAGGGGTGTAGCCACCCCTCTGCCCTGACCCACCCATAGGTGGGGCCACAGAGTAGTCCAACCCGTAAACTTAGTATAAGTATAGGAACCCAGTCCTTAGGACTTTAGATTATCCCTGGATGAAACTCTGACACTGAATCCTGGACCTTCGACGCTCTACTCAAGACTAGAGAACAGAAGAATCTCCCTTGGGGTCAAGGAGTGACTCCCCTGCTTGGCAGGCACCAAAGAAGCAATTGTCCGGTCTGCATCGCCTAAGCTCCCGTCGGACGCTGAAGTCTTTGCATCACCAGAGGTGGATTTTCAGACTTCCCCGAGGCTGTCCTGAGTTCCCAGCAAAGCTGAGGCCCGTAGCTGTCGTGGGTAACGTGGAACCGTGACCCCTGGACACCGCACGCATTTGCTAGTGCATCTTCTTCTGGGTCTCCCACGAAGTCATGCTTTGAGCTCCGAGTAGCCCTAGCCTCCAGCACCAACTGCACCGAAGATCACTGGCCTCCACTCCACGAGTGTCCTGTGAGCCAGCTCCACGTGCGACGTCTTGAGGCTCCTTCGCGGTCGCTAGCCCATTGGCTAGTAGCCCTTCACGAAGGCCAATCTTTTTCTTCTTGGGCTCCCTAGTTGCTCCAGGCTTGCCCTCACTTACCCTTGCTGGGTGAGTTCCTCAGACCTTGCTGGTCTGCATCATCGTCATTCTTCACTTTCATCAAGACTTGCCGTTGCCAAGGCTTGTTGGGTCCAATCCGGTCGCCGACACCTCAGCACTCGACAGACATTGTGTACCAGCCCGAATCCTGCTCCTGGTCACCGACAACGCCTCCTGGATCTCGTGGCTGAAGAGTCAAGACAACCGTCAACCTACCTGAAGCACTCGACATCGGTGGGCATCTGCTCATCGCCTCCCTGGTCACTGGCTAGTGACCCAGACTCTGTCCCCTCTGCTTTCAGGTTCTTCAGATCTCCGATCCACTCTTGGATCCACCCGGACACTTTCCACTTGGTCGCCAGCAGCACTTTGCAGCAGATCGCCATTCAAATCGATGACGAAACCCGACCCCGAAAGGCACCTATGCACCCGGCTTCCCTGGGTGAGGTAACACGAGTACTCCGGTGCTCCCGTGGGTAGAGACTCTAGAACGACCTAGTTCTCAAAGGGTTTGCTCCAAGTCCTCCTTTAAGTGTCCCTTTTCTTTAATTTCCTGATCGCGACTTTCTCCATAGAAGTTAACGGCGTCTCGCGGTTGTGTATTTACACTGCACGCGTCCCCCGTGGGTCCCCTGTGTCACTACCTTGGGTGGTTCCTTGTGGTCCAAGCACTTCTAGAGGCTCTAGGCCTAATGTCTAGTTCAGTCGTGGTTCTTATACCACTTTATTGGTATATGGTTTGGTACGCCCCTAGGGCCCAAACGTGTATTTGTGCTATTACTGTGTTTAAATAACTTATAACTTGTGTACTTCGAACTCTAGCCTCATAAAGAGACTAGAGAGGTGTGTTTAGCAATAAATACATATATTTTGAATATATACCTGGTGTGGTGCTCTTTCATTTGGTCACTCAAGAGATTATAGACTGGTAAAACAAGCTGCTTTACATTCCTTCAAGACTTAGCCTGAAGGCTGCTCTCCATAGCTACCACTAGGATAGCTTTCAATAAGGTTGTCTTTAACCTATCTCCAATAAGGGGTTGTTTGGACTGGTGCAAGGTGCCCACTATAATTAGTGGACAGCATATGCCAGGCCAACTTCTCACATTGGTGTGCAGCGTGTGGGATTCCAGCTTGCTATTGTTTTACCAGATAATCTCAATTGAATTGATCAACTGAAAACCACTAAAGGTACCTAAGGTACATATAAATTAAGCTTAGAATACAGTAAGTTCTACTGAACTTAGAGTTGTGTGTTAAGGGATAGCACACCCTTTCTACAACTCAAGAGAGTTTAGTAGGCCACACTAGAGTAGGTAGTGCATACACCACACCTCACTAGTGATGTCTTCAAAGCCAGGACCCAGTGAGTCCTTGCCAGAAGCCCCTGGGCTTCTTCCCTCCAAGTATGAATCACTCCCATTCTTGGAATTGAGAGCATTATGTAACTTGAGGAAACTGAAGACAGGCCAAAGTCCCACCACCCAACATCTTAGAGAGATGTTGGAGGCTTATGATCTCAGCAGGCCCTTAGGGACTGAAGGGGTAGGAGCAGAGGGTGGGGCAGAAGATGAGGTTGGGGCCAGGGGTAGCAATACCCCCAGCCCCCCTCTGGAACTGACCAGGAGGGTGACAATGACCCTGACCTGGATAACCCAATTCCTCCTGTGGATGAGGAGGAGGCTCAGAATGACCTCCACTTTGTCCCTCCAGGAAGGATTGTGAGTGTGCCCAGAAGGTCTAGATCTCCTTCTCAGGAGTCTAACCACTCTGGCACCTCAATAGGGACCTCTGTCTCCTCTCATAGGAGGGAATCCTCTCATGAGAGGAGAAAGAGAGGCTGATTCAATATGAGGAAGCTCAGCTTGAACTCAGAAAACAGCAACTGGCTATAGACAGGGAGTCCCTAGATCTCTACAAAGAGAGAAAAAGTTGGGACTAGAGTCCCATGGTGGCAGCAATATCCCTAAAGATAGGGAAAGGTCTTATGACCATAGAAACCTAAACAAGATTGTCCCTCCCTACCAGAGTGGGGATGACATCCACAAATGGATAACTGCACTGGAGAGGGCCTGTAAAGTTCAGAGGGTCCCCCAGAAGCAGTGGGCAGCAATCTTGTGGCTCTCCTTTGCAGACAAAGGTAGAGACAAGCTCCTCACTGTAAGAGAAGAGGATGCTGACAATTACACAGTCTTGAAGAGTGCTCTGATAGATGGGTTTGGCCTAACCACTGAACAGTATAGGTTGAAGTTCAGAGACACCCAAAAGCTCAGACTCAAGACTGGGTTGATTTTGTAGATTGTGCTACTAAGGCTCTGGAAGGTTGGATACATGGCAACAAAGTGCAGGACTTTTTAGGATTGTACAATTTGATTATGAGGGAGCAGATCCTTAATAATTGTCAAAACCAGCTTTTGCACCAGTATCTGGTGGACTCTGATCTGACCTCTCCCCAAGAATTGGGAAAGAAGGCAGACAAATGGGTCAGAACCAGAGTAAAAACTAAGAATCAGGGTGGTGACCAGAAGAAAGATTCTACTAAGTCCCAAGAGAAAGGTGGGGATAAATCTAAAGATAAGTCCCCTACAGGGCCCCAAAATTCCTCTTCTGGGGGTGGGTCCCAAACTCCTTCTTCTCCTGAAAATAAACCATATTGCCATGTCTGTAAAAAGCCTGGGCACTGGAAAACTGATCCCAGTTGCCCCAGGATTGGCAATAAAGAAAATGTTCCTCCCACAACTACTACCACCCCTCCTGGTACTACCAGTAGTAATCCTCCAGTTGGGAGTAGTGCACCCAAAAGTTAGGTGCTTTTGCAAGAGGAACAGAGGTGGGCCCTAGTTTAGACAGGGACCCCTCAACAGACTCCTCTGACTCTGATGGTGGTATAGGATTTGCCACCTTTATCATGGGTCCCACAGCATTGGGCAGGTACAGATTGGAGCCAATAATTAATGGTCAGAAAGCTGTGGCATTTAGGGACACAGGGGCTAGTGTCACCATGGTGGCAGGGAAACTAGTCCCCCTCACCAGCTTTTACCTGAGTTTAAATACCAGGTGACCAACATTGATGGTGTCAGAACAGATCACCCCATGGCCATAGTCAATCTCAGCTGGGAGGGGGTCACAGGCCCAAAAAGAGTGGCAGTGTCCCCAACCCTACCTGTAGATTGCCTGATGGGCAATGATCTGGAAATTTCAGCCTGGGCTGAAGTTGAACACCAAACCCATCTCAGGATGCTGGGCGTCCCTGTAAAGGTTAGTGGGGCTGTGATGGCCACAGCCCCAGCCCAAGATTTTGGAGAGATGGAGCCTGGAAGAATGGCCCACTCTCCCCAAAAGAGAGCACAAGGGTTGAAGAAAAGTCTTCTTCCTCCAGACAGTAGGTAAGGGTCAGCCTCCTCAGGGAACTGACCCTACCCCTAGTGAAGGAACTGCCCCAGAGGTAGTCAGGCCTGGCCTGGCCACACCCCTGATGGCAGAGGACCCTTCCAAGGTGGTACCCAGTCTGGAGCAGGTAACCTGCCCCTCTCTACCCTGCCTCAGCCAGCCCAGGGCTGCAGAGGTCAGGGAGGTCAGTGGACCCCCAGGGCCCCCTGTCCAGAGGAACCCCCATCAGCAGATTAGGGGCACCCAGGCTAGTAGCCCTAGCCAGGTGAAAACTCCTCTACACACTGAGGGATCCCCCATACCTTTATGTAGGGACCTCCCCCAGAAGGACTCTGGTAGGCAAGGGCAAACCTGGGACCAGAAGGTTCCAAACCTGCCATGTCCCTCCAGTAGTCCATCCAAAGGGACCCAACCCCCAGCTGTAGGCAGCCAAAGGTTGACCCTTAGAGCAAAGTGCAACTCAGTCATGGAAAGACAGGCATACATGGTGACCAGTGATCTGAGGAAGCTGAGACCAACATTCCTAGGGCCTCACTTCCCTACTCAGACACCTCACCAGCCTTGTACTTTACCTAAGCACACCACAGGTAGTGATTCCCCATGGTGGAGACCCTCTCATACCCTTAGGGTGAGGGATTGCTTAGTGGACCATAAGACAGGGGGCAACCATGCTAGTGCAGGTGCTTCCTTATATGGCCACTTAGTCAATGAAGGCTCAACTGGCCAAGGTTAGCCTTATCTCCTTTCGTTTGGGGGGGTTATGTAGGAAGGTGGAATCTGACTATATGGTTGCCCCCACTTTTTTATGGTGTTTTGCTGGTTTATGACTTAGCTGGACTGGGATCCTGCTATTCAGGGCCCCAGTCTATCTGCTTTCTCTGTAAAAGGTTTCCATGTGCCTTAGGCACATCTCTGATTGGAATCTGGAGTGCCCTTATAAGTCCCTAGTATATGGTATACTATGTACCAAGGGCATAGGTACCTCAGAGGCCTACCAGGGGCTGCAGCATGTATTATGCCACCCCTGGAAGGCCATCCAAACTGACACCACAGGTCTGCTACTGCAGCCTGGGTAAGGTGGTGCATGCACCCCTTACTGTGATATAGGTTACCTATATCACTAAATACATACACACATATAAACCTATAAGTCACTCCTATGGCAGGCCTTATCAATCCTGAAGGCAGAGTGCATGGTTCCTATGTGAGAGGGTGCCCCTGCATGAGCAGGGTCCCTCTGCAGCGTTCGGAGACCCTTCTCTGATGCTGTTTGTAGTGCAGCCTGACCATATACTCTTAAGCGCATTATAACCTCGCGTTAAATGCTAACTTTGGAATGGCTGCACCGAAACATGTCGTGTTTGGTGTCAAACATCTTGGAATACTACCCCCCGCCAATTCTGGCGGCGGGGGTAGCATTCCACCCTTCTAGAGGGAGAGACATGTTAACCCTGGCCTGGCCGGTAACTTCTTTCTAAAGCCCTGGCATCACAAAATGGATGCTGCTGCCACAGACACAAGTCTGGCCTCCTGCTGCTGGACGAAACTCCGGCAGGGGAGGCCTGGACAATAGGTTTCCTGTCCCAGGGAGGTGTGACCACCTCCCCAGACATGATAGTGTGTATTGGGGCTGGGCGGGAGCACTTTCGGGTGCTTTGAAGTCCTGCACTGGGGGCACACTTGGTGTCCCTGTGCATACCCCAGTTCAAACCGGATCAGGGACTTGCAGCCCCTGCTTTGGCGCGAACTGGACAAAGGGAAAGGGGTGTAGCCACCCCTCTGCCCTGACCCACCCATAGGTGGGGCCACAGAGTAGTCCAACCCCTAAACTTAGTATAAGTATAGGAACCCAGTCCTTAGGACTTTAGATTATCCCTGGACGAAACTCTGACACTGAATCCTGGACCTTCGACGCTCTACTCAAGACTAGAGGACAGAAGAATCTCCCTTGGGGTCAAGGAGTGACTCCCCTGCTTGGCAGGCACCAAAGAAGCAATTGTCCGGTCTGCATCGCCTAAGCTCCCGTCGGACGCCGAAGTATTTGCATCACCAGAGGTGGATTTTCAGACTTCACCGAGGCTGCCCTGAGTCCCCAGCAAAGCTGAGGCCCGTAGCTGTTGTGGGTAACGTGGAACCATGACCCCTGGACACCGCACGCATTTGCTAGTGCATCCTCTTCTGGGTCTCCCACGAAGTCGTGCTTTGGGCTCCGAGTAGCCCTAGCCTCCAGCACCAACTGCACCGAAGATCACTGGCCTCTACTCCACGAGTGTCCTGTGAGCCAGCTCCACGTGCGAGGTCTCGAGGCTCCTTCGCGGTCGCTAACCCGTTGGCTAGTAGCCCTTCACGAAGGCCAATCCTTTTCTTCTTGGGCTCCCTGGTTGCTCCAGGCTTGCCCTCACTTACCCTTGCTGGGTGAGTTCCTCAAACCTTGCTGGTCTGCATCATCGTCATTCTTCACTTTCATTGAGACTTGCCGTTGCCAAGGCTTGTTGGGTTCAATCCGGTCGCCGATACCACAGCACTCGACAGACATCGTGTACCAGCCCGAATCCTGCTCCTGGTTGCCGACAACGCCTCCTGGACCTCGTGGCTGAAGAGTCAAGACGACCGTCAACCTACCTGAAGCACTCGACATCGGTGGGCATCTGCTCATCGCCTTCCTGGTCACTGGCTAGTGACCCAGACTCTGTCCCCTCTGCTTTCAGGTTCTTCAGATCTCCGATCCACTCTTGGATCCACCCGGACACTTTCCACTTGGTCGCCAGCAGCACTTTGCAGCAGATCGCCATTCAAATCGACGACGAAACCCGACCCCGAAAGGCACCTATGCACCCGGCTTCCCTGGGTGAGGTAACACGAGTACTCCGGTGCTCCCGTGGGTAGAGACTCTAGAACGACCTAGTTCTCAAAGGGTTTGCTCCAAGTCCTCCTTTAAGTGTCCCTTTTCTTTAATTTCCTGATCGCGACTTTCTCCATAGAAGTTAACGGCGTCTCGCAGTTGTGTATTTACACTGCACGCGTCCCCCGTGGGTCCCCTGTGTCACTACCTTGGGTGGTTCCTTGTGGTCCAATCACTTCTAGAGGCTCTAGGCCTAGTGTCTAGTTCAGTCGTGGTTCTTATACCACTTTATTGGTATATGGTTTGGTACGCCCCTAGGGCCCAAACGTGTATTTGTGCTATTACTGTGTTTAAATAACTTATAACTTGTGTACTTCGAACTCTAGCCTCATAAAGAGACTAGAGGGGTGTGTTTAGCAATAAATACATATATTTTGAATATATACCTGGTGTGGTGCTCTTTCATTTGGTCACTCAAGAGATTATAGACTGGTAAAACAAGCTGCTTTACATTCCTTCAAGACTTAGCCTGAAGGCTGCTCTCCATAGCTACCACTAGGATAGCTTTCAATAAGGTTGTCTTTAACCTATCTCCAATAAGGGGTTGTTTGGACTGGTGCAAGGTGCCCACTATAATTAGTGGACAGCATATGCCAGGCCAACTTCTCACAACCAGAAATACTGGAATTAGATAAAGCAGATTCAAGTTGCTTAGCATCTTCCATTGAGTTTTCAATACTCTTGGCAATGTCCACTGCTTCATCTAGAGTAGGGTCTTTACAAGTGAGTAACTTTTCTTGGATCTTTTTGCAGTAGCATTGTGCAACGAGTTGATCTTTTACGAGTTGAGAAGTAAAATTGTCGAAATCACATTTTGCAGCAAGAACTTTTAAGGCTGTAATGAAAGTGTTTATACTTTCATTGGGTTTTTGTGTTCTTGTAAAAAATGTATATCTATGTACAACAATGTTTTTAGTTTTAGTAAAATACTTGTCCAATTGCATTACCGCTACATTGAATTCACCGGGGTCTTCACCTTCAGGTGGTTCATAAGGAGGTAGATGGTCAAACACATTTTGACCCTCGACTCCAAAATGATAATACATAAGATTCTTCTTCCTTTCAGGTCTGAATCTTTGACCATCAATCACGCCTAAATATGCTTTAAAGGATCTAATCCATAGTTTCCATTCAAGTTGCGGTTCTCCGGGTTCTTGTAAGAAAGGCGCAGGAGCTGTGACACTCTGCATGTCTGTGAAGAAAAGAGAATGGAGTAAAGAAGAAGAATGTAGAGAGAGAACTAGAACGAAAAAAAGAGGAAAAGAGGAAAAGAAAAGAAAAAAAAAAAAAATGAAGAAAGAAAGAGAAGAATGGAAATGAAAAGAATATGGTGTAACGAAGTAAAAATGAGTGTGTGTGTGTCACAGAAGTAACACACTGAATATTGATGAAGTTGATGATGCAGTTCACAATTAGGCCACAGGATGGCAGTCTCGCACTGTGATGGTGGTCTTGTCAATATACTTTAATGGATGCAAAATAACTGTGTGTGTCAGTGCAAATAATAATAGCAATAGGAGTATAAAGACACACGATGAAAAATGCTGTGCGTGTCAGCGAAATTGCAGGCAAGGGGGTATATTAACACGCAAAAGAGCTGTGCGTGTCAGCGCAGAAAGAAAGAAGAAAGCTTTCCCTTTAAAATTAAAACGTAATGCCAGGCGTCAAGACAATATGCTCAGCCAGTCAAAGGCCGGCCAAATCAGGAAAGTTGGAGAAAATCCGATTACACTGTTCCAAACACTGCGACGCTGCCGCTAATAGAAAAAAAAAAAACTTTATTGAAGTTGAACAACGTGATTGGCAAGGCGGGCACAGGCCTTGATGAGAGACGCCAATGCCAACATGGTGGCACGTTCCCTGACGTTTGTGCCGGGTGGCTCAAGGCACTCTTGTACAGCAGAGCATCCTTCTGCAGCACCAAGCGTCAGATCGTCACAGAGGGAGCCGGGAACCAACAGCGCGTCAACAGAATGCAGGTAAGAGCTCGAGCCACGTATATTTTAAACGTGAAGGTGGAGGTTGAGCTGCCAAAAGAGAAGGTGACGGCTGGAGCCCAAAATTAAGTGGAAAAAAAAAACTTACCACATAAGTCCAAAACTGTACAAAAAACCCACACCTGGCATGCTTCAAATGAAGTATCACTGTTGTAAATGTTCAAAGCTCTACTCCGTGTGCGCCCGTGACCACAGCTGTCAAAATGCCGAAAAGAGTCCTCTTTGTCATGCTAGACAATGTGTAGTGATCCCTGCACACACGTTGTAGAGACAGAAATGTCGAAAGTAAAGTCAGGGAGCGCAGAGAAAGTCCCTCGCAGCAAGTAGAAATACAGCTCAAAAGAAGCGCTTAGAAAACGTATAAAGATGGTTACGGCTCTCTGTACTGATTTACGCAGGAGTACCTTGGTAAGGAAGTAATAAAAAAAATGTTGTACTCACAGCTGCATTCCCATAAATCAGGCTAGAAATACTTGTACCAAAGCCCACGAAGATCATCAGCAAATAGAGATGGCTGTGGGTGGATCCCGTCTTCTGTCACCACTGAAGTGAAGTGAGGAGGAGGACACAGTTGTAGAGACAGGAGTAATATTTATTGGTGGTACAGAGAGCCGTCCCAGCTGGTAAAAGGCACAAGCAGCAACTGCCACTGACAGCACATTCAGGGCAGGATGTTTGCCAACACTCTAGGTGACATCACAGAACATTCATAGGCCTCTGCCAGTATCACATCACCACAGATACCCAAGAAGAACACGTGGTGCACTCAGTTTTCACAGTGGGATCGGCAGCTGACATCCAGACGCGCCTCCCGCGATGCCAAATCCGGATAGCTGGGCGCCCAGCAACAGCAATAGTTGACACGGGTGCCACCATAAACATTATGTCATGGGAAGCATACAGAGAATTGCCGTCTCCCCCGGCATTGATGCTGGCCAAGGTAAAGGTGTTTGCGTATGGCCAAAGCAAGCCGTTAACCATAAAAGGAAAGTTTAAAACCAGAATAACATACGACCAACACGAAGTGGATGCTCAGGTGTTCGTGACTGAAGAAGGGCATGGCATGCTACTGGGCTGCAAGTCAGCGGCAGCGTTAGGCATTGTGACATTTGCGTTTCGTATCCATCAAGAGGGTGTGAGCCAGATACTGGATGAATTTCCAAAAGTGTTTGATGGCATCGGATGCCTGCGTGACAAGCAAATACAACTGCACATTGACCCCTCGGTACAACCGGTGGCTCTTAGACACAGGAGTGTTGCATTCCATCTAAGACCGCTCATTGAAAAGGAGCTGAGCAAGTTGTAACAAGCCGGAATTATCGAGAAGGTGCATAGTCCGACACCGTGGGTGTCTCCGATAGTGGTCGCCAGAAAACCAAAGCAGCCAGGAGAAGTCAGGATATGTGTAGATATGAGGATCCCGAACACTGCCATCAAGAGGGAGAGGCACCTGACACCCACCATAGATGACCTAATTGGGGAGCTCAGCGGAGCCAGCTGGTTCTCTAAACTTGATCTAAGAGCGGGATATCACCAGCTGGTCCTGGATGAACAACTTTCTCCACTTATGTCGGACTGAGGCGCTACAAGCGTTTGAGTTTTGGAATTTCCAGCGCCGCGGAAGTGTTTCAGAACACGATCCAAGAACTTCTGGCGGACCTCCCCGGAGTGGTCAATGTGAGCGATGATATTCTGGTCCACGCCAAGTCTGTGGGTGAACACAATGCCCGGCTCCGACAGGTACTCTGAAGAATTCGAGTCAGGACTCACCCTGCACAAAGAGAAGTGTGAGTTTCTGCAGAGGAAACTGCAATTCTTCGGGTACATCTTCTCCGCGGAAGGAGTTGCTCCTGACCCGAGCAAAGTTCGGGATATCAAAGAAGCTCCAGCTCCCACCAATATCACGGAAATGCGCAGTTTTCTAGGAATGGTGAACTATTGTGGAAGATTTATCAAGGACCTCTCCTCACTCACCATCCCTCTGAGAGAACTCTCCAAGGCCTCAGTTCCATGGTCGTGGGGTCCTGAGCAAGAGGTCGCGTTTCAAGCCACCAAAGATGCTCTCTCCAGTAGCACCACGCTGCGCTATTTTGATCCCCACCAATACACCCAAGTAGCTGTTGACGCGGGTCCCCAAGGACTCGGAGCGGTGCTCATCCAGAGATCAAAGGAGGAAGATGAGTGGGCTACCGTGGCATTTGCCAGCCGATCATTGACTGAGACGGAGCAAAGATATTCTCAGATCGAGAAGGAGGCCATAGCTGTTCACTGGGGGTGCAGGCATTTCCACTTGTATATCTACGGAAAACCGTTCCTCGTCACGATGGACCACAAGCCATTGGTCCCGCTGTTCATGGGAACGGCTTCGAAACCTCCACCGCGCATTGAAAAGTGGATGATGCAGTTGCAGGAGTACAACTGTAGAGTTGAATATCAGCCTGGAGTAAGCAACCCAGCGGACTATCTGTCGTGCCATCCCAGAAAAGCCACCCTCAGTGAAATGGAAGAAGCTGAGGAGACAGAAGAATACGTCCGGTACATCACTGATAGATCGCGCCCATTACCTCGCTCCCTAAATGAGATTTGCCAAGCGACGGCACAGGATGAATGCCTACAGAAGGTGGTGGAGGCGGTACGAAATAACCAAAGGCATCATCTCCGAGGCCAGGGGGTTACGTTCACTCAGGAAGCCCGAAGGATCCTGGACAGCCTTTATCTGGTGAGGCATGAATTAAGCGTGGACCCCCATGGATGTCTACTTCGAGGACATAGGTTGGTCATTCCATCCACCCTTGTGGGCCGTGTGGTAGGCCTTGCCCATGCCAGACATCAGGGCATGGTGAAAACCAAGAGTCGTTTGAGGACCAAGGTGTGGTTTCCTTTGATGGATGAAAAGGTAGACGCCACAGTGCGATCCTGTCAATGGTACCAGACCACCAGCGAGCCGAATCCTCCAGCGCCCATTATCACCGAACGACGGCCGGAAGGTCCGTGGATGAACGTCAGCATGGATTTCGGAAGCCTCCCTGATGGGAGACACTCAATGGTAGTCATTGACGACTATTCGAAGTACCCGGAGGTTGAAATCATCTCGTCTCTGAGTGCTAGTGAGGTTATCACGAAACTGGAAAAAGTGCTGGCAACCCATGGGTTATTCCAGGAGATCAAGACTGACAATGGGCCCCCTTTCATGGGCAAGACTTTGCACTATACTTGTCGTCCCAAGGAATACGTCACAGGAAGATCACTCCAAAATGGCCCCAGGCCAACGGTGAAGCTGAACGTTTCATGAGAACTCTAAACAAAGTGATTCGGATTGCTGTCCATATACTCGTTTTTCCGAGACTATCGCCAAACCCCGCATGTCACAACTGGAAGGGGCCCTGGACACCTGTCAAGGGGAAGAGTTGTGCGAGATTCAATTCCACATCACCCACAGTGGATCCCGAGAGAGGTGGATGAGCCTGAGATCCATCAAAAGCGTCAAAAGGCTAACGACCAAGTCAGCACTCGCCGTCGTGCAGCACACTCTCAACTACAACTAGGAGACCTGGTGTTGGTCCAAGACCGGCACAGGGGAGCAAGTTCCGACTCAGTTTTGAGAAAGATCCCTGGCGCATCACTCAGATCCATGGGACCCAGATCACGGCAAAGAAAGGTTTGGAATTGATAACCCGCAACGTGTCTGCATTCAGAAAGTTTCATGGTGTCCCAGAACCTGGGGTGAGTCCGTCTCAGGAGGCCGGAGGAGACTCTGACTGGGACAATGTGTCTGAAGCGGACTGCTCTCCTGGCCGGTCTGAGACCACTACTCCCGACTCCACTGGACCGGACCAAGATCGACGTGTCGTAGAGGCCCCGGCTGTACCTGACTCTGGTGTTGGCGTCAGAAGAGGTGGCTGTCGATATGGCTTGCGGGGCAATCCAGAGCCGTCCTGCAGGCTGAGGGACTTCCACTGCTAGAGGGACTGATCCACGGTGTGGGGTCGTCAGTGACAAGTTTGAAGTACCCACCAGATGTTCTGGTTAATAAAGTTGATAATGTTTTTTTTTTGTTTGTTGTTTTGGGAGGAATGTTGTATCGCGAGATAATTGCTGGGCGAGTTCATTAACGGGGTATGCACGTCCCGGGTGAGTTCTGTGAACCCCTGTGACGTGATTGGGATCGTCTGGCCCACGCTGCGCTAGTGCGCTTAATAAAAGGGTGTACGCGTGCGCGAACGGCGTCAGAGCCGCCCGCGCGCCGACACCATTGCACACTACCATCTGTGTCCTGATCATTATTTAACGGCCTGAACGCGTGCATGCCCGCGGCCCCACGGGCTAATTGATAATATTGCGCACTCAGCTGACATCGAGTGCGGCGGTAAATACATCACAGGCATAACCGTTTTTCTCAAAGCCGTCACAACGACTGCTTGTGATTTACCTGTGTTCTCAACTTAAGTAACTGTTTTATTAAGTTACATTTACCATACTTATGGCTTTCACTCTATTTTTTCATTTGTCTGACCATTAACAACATGCCTTGCTCGTTGGTAGTTCAACAGTATAATGCTTTTCTTTTGGGGTGCAATCTGCTACTAATCTCAGCACCAACTCCTTTTCAAATTGAATCCTTTGTTCTGTTTTCACCAAATGGTGTACTTTGGACGCTGCATGAGTCTTCTTCTGCATTTCGTTTGCTTACCTTTAAGATTACCGAGTAGTCGGCTGGCTTCTACGTTGCACATATCGTGTCTTTAGAATTATTAATAGCATTTTGACAGTCACGCTCTTTTTTCTGAGCAAATTTATTCATCATTTAAATTTTAATTTGTAATCAGAGCACCAGCTGTTGTAGGGTTACATAAGAAACCACTGCAAATTAAGTTCACTCTTGCAGCTGCCTCATTCGTTGGTAGAGGTGGGTGGAGTGTACTGCACCCAGAATAATGTGCTGCAGGCTAAACCCTTATATGGTCCCAAAGGCGAGACCTATTGGCTATGCTAATGCTTGTTTCCTATTGTTCCTCAAAATTGAGCTATATTTTGGCTATTTTCTTGGTCCTCTCCAGAGAAATCCACAATCCCTGGATACCTTTAGAATCCCCAGGTCATTAGAAAAAAAGACACAAATTTGGCTAGGATAGCTCATGTGGACAAAAGGTTATGGAGGCCTAAGAGCAATCTTCCCCCAAATAGCCAAAAAAGGCTTAGCACTGGGAGGGGGGATGGGGGGGCTAGCAACAAAAGGGTTAAAGACATGAAAGATGAAAAAAAATGAAACGCTTACTAGTGGTTCAGATGAGGAGGATGGAATTTACATGATTTGCTGAATCAGAGACCACTTAACTATAATGAAGATCAGAGTCAGCAAGTACACGAGAAGAGAGCTGGAGAGCCGATTCCTATTTTGTCAGGAGCAAGTACTAGTATATTTGCTGTAGCAGCACAGAGTGAGCCAGAAGACACTTACATTGTTAGGCTTCAAATTAAATTTGGAGAAATATTTAATTGTAGTGTTCATGAAGAAAAAATACTGTCCTTTAATGAAGAATTGAGATAGTTAATAAAGAAGGGGCAATGCATGTGTGCAATCCATTTGTGAAGCTTGTAGAATTAGTGGATGAGCTTGGTGTGGATTTGTATAAGACGAAGTTGTGCAGAAGTTATCAAATGAATACAGGTGATAGTGAAATATCAGAAATGGAATATGTCAACTTGAGATTAAATGTAAAAGAATTAGTAAGACTCATAAAGGGATGAGAGAATGTGAAAAGGTATGGAGAGCGGTGGTTAAAGAAAGGAGTAAAACCGAAACAGAAGAGAGGAGGGAAACAGAACCAAGTGTGAGTGACTCTGAGTATGGAGTGGCTGCGGGATATCCATTAGATGAAGTACATGGAGGTGCATATGTTCATGTACTGTGGACAAGGTCTAATCTCCTGACATTTACAAAGAATTTTCGAAAATTTAGAGAAGACCCAGACAAAGTGGTATAGAGCGTTAAAGAGAACAGAATCAATGGTTCTTTGCGTTGATTCGAATACAGTATTTGAGATTACCATTCCTAAAGATAACTAGTTGGAGAGCAAAGCGGTTGAAAATTGACCAGATGAAGAACCTCCAAAGGTTTCTCCAAATAAAGATCCATCTTCTATTGTGATGGATAAAAAGTTAGTGATTTATCATTTGACTAAAGTGCAGCAAAAAGAAATAAGTCGGTTGAAAATTATGAGGGTGGCACAAGTGCCTAAAGAATCAGTGATGCATATTATAAGTGATTAATGCAAATTTACAGGCAGTACAGCGGAGTTGATGACCCCTCTAAAGAAGGCGGATTTGCGTCTAGAGATTAGTTTCCATATTCAGCAGAGTGCAATGTGTTGGCATGCAAAAAATCTTGATGTGATTTTTAAGAATGCCAAACATCTTAATGATTGTTTTGATGCAAAACAGTGGAAGATTAAAGAAAAGCTTTTGGTATCTCTAGACGAAGCACTTTCAGAAAGGTGGCAGGAAAGCTTCACAGTTTTGGAATCCCGGTTTTGATTCTGGCTTTGTTTCACATGCAAATTCGGGTATGTATAGGATTAGTGTGCATATTAATTATTTACAATTTGCACAAATTAGAGTAATAGTTCCACATGTTGTTCCGCAAGGCAGAGGTGGAGGTTTTGTCAGCAGTTTAAATGTGCCCATTTGCTAATATTCACATGCATAAAATGACCACACATTACTATATCCACGGGAAACTGGGCCACTGGAAACAAGAGTGTAAATTTAATCCAGATAGAGTGGAAAATGAGTCCCAAATGCTTTCCCAAATGCAACAAACCACGAATCAAATGGCACAAAATGTGTTGACACGGTCAGTTTCCCCAGCCCAACTGCCCTCAATGCAGAAAATGCAAAATCAAAAGCAGTTCAATGGAAACTTGCCTTCAGTCCAAATAATGAATTAATTTATAATATGCAGAATAAAATGCTGAATTTTCAACACAAGTGTTGTTTTTCAGCAAAATACTTCAGTAATGAGTAATAATATTCCTCAGAACACTTGTTCCTACTGGACTGAGTCAAATGCAGGCTCAATTACAGTACCTGTTGGGGAGGATTACATGCTTGGTGCAGTTCTGTAGGTAGACTAGAGTGGCCCATAGGTAGATTCTGAGGTGAATGGATACCCAGTATAATTTTTGATCAGTACAGGTGTTACCCGCTGCACAGTACAACTAATGGAGGTTCCTAACCTGCCTCTCTCAGGAAAAGTTGTCCAAGTTGTAGCTGTATCAACCAGATAAATCACTAAGAAGGTGTCATCAAAGGTCCTTATAAAAATGGGGTCTATAGAAAATGATCGCCAAGTCATAATTTGTTACAAAAATCCAGTTCATTTGTTGGGTCGTCATCTTTTGTGTAAGATGAACTGTGTAATTTATTGCTCACCGGATGGTGTTGCAATTCAAACACATCATGAAGACTCTGATTCTGATTATGAGTTTGGCAGTGTGGGAGCGGGATGGCATGCAACTGCCCCGCTCCCACACCGCCAAACTCCACCGCCTCCTGCCCGCCGAATTACAAATTGTAATCCAGGCGGGCGGTCCTGCGGCGGCTGGCCCATGGCGCTGCCTTTCAAAGGTCCATAGGAGAGCCTTAGAAAGGCAGTGCCATGGGACCGGCACAGCATGGTGTAAAGTCCATGCTGTGCAGGAACTGGGAGTGCAGAAAGACAGGGGGGCACACCATATGACCCCCTGCATGAACCCCCATGTACTGAGGCACCAGGGGGCCCTGTAGGGCCCCCTTGGTGTTTTCATTGCCACCCTTTTCATGATTGGCTCACCAGCATGAAAAGGAGGGTAGTGAGGAAGCTCATAATAGGCTTGGATTGTGGCCTCAGACTGCTGCAAGACTGCCAGGGATCGCGGATCCCTGAAGGTAGCAGCGGTCCTATGGTGGCCCAACCGTCAAAGTCATATTACGGCGGTCAAACTGTTGGTGCAGCTGTTTCTGCACCGCCACCGTGGGTTTGGTGGTCCATCGGACCTCCAAACTCATAATCAGGCCCTAAGACTTCAAGTTAAAATCACAAGTGTCAAGAGTGAGGTTGTTCCCAGTTCTTACAAAACAAGACTTGCCTCCTGATTTACGACATCAAATGACAGAGAGAGTCTGGGACTTTATAGGAAAACAAATTAGTTTAATAAAAAGGCACAACCAGTCCAATTCAAAGTAAAACCACATGAGGTGTTTCCTTGTACTCCTCAGTGCAAGCTTACTCGCGAAGCAGTGGAGAGAATTTCGCCTGTCATCGAAAAAATGCTTGAGCAAGGCATTTTTAAAGAAGTGCTAGGATACCATTGCAAGTTTCCCATTATGGGATTAAAAACAAGCATTGGCATAGCCAATAGGTCTCGCCTTTGGGACCTTCTAAGTATTTAGCCATGCAGCACATTATCCTGGGTGCTACAACATCTACTGTTACTTCACATACCACTGGTAAATGGCCACACACACCCAAGGATGGGTTTCCGTTCTATTTAATGAAAATATGATAAAGTCTCTTCAAAATGCAAAAAAGTGCATTTCTTTAACAAAGAAGCTTTGACACTAATAGACACAGAGATGCGTACTGATATTATTGTTCGTCCCTGTCATATTCACAGAAAAAGCAAGGTATATTATCATACACTGGAAAGTGTTCAACTGAAAGAAAAATTGAGGTACGACATCATGAACTGAAATGTAATAAAATGTACAGATAGACCAGCGTTTTTGATTGGTATATTTTTGGCCTTTAAGAACCCATGCCGGTGTTAGACATGTTGTTTTAATAGTTTTAGTGATTTGTACTGAATGAATACAACGTGTAACGGGGACTGGGAATGTGGATAGATTTTGGCGTTTGTATGCTTTAGGTTAGAATATTTGTGCAATGTCACAAGTCACTATTGTTTGCATCTGGAAGAGGGTCTGTGCGTTTATGCCCCCTATCATTGGGTTAAGGAAACTCAAGACCATTATTTTACAATGATTCGTAGATAGCTATTTTAAACTTATTTTTACACAAACAATTTCAATGCCTGGCACACTCTCTAGAATCGGAGGCACTTATGGTGACTAGGGGGGGAGAAGGTGAAGGGTAGACCTGTGCTGAGCCCCCTACTCCTAGATAGGCAGCCCCAAAGCCAACCAGTAATTGCGCCTGTATGGGGTCTCTGAAAGCAGCAACTACACCAGCCCCATGGGCTCCACTCCCGTGTAACTAACCCCCCCCCCCCCAGGGCAGAGGAGCTACTCAGGTCCAGTTTCCCACAGCTGTCCACCCTATACTGGACAGAGGATCAGAAAAGAACCCTGCTTCGTCAATGAGAGATGCCCGAGGTGTGACCTCCTGAAGCCGTGAGAGGCCACTCACTGACATCCGCAAGGAGGCATCAAACAGGCACTTGGCAGAGGGAGCGATCTGCACACTCACTGTAGACATAGGAGATTTGCTGAGGGCAGCACGGACCCCCACCATCCTGCTGAGAAATAGCACAGAGGCTCACCCGTAAACAGGTAGAATCTTGTCCCAGAGTGGGAGGAGCGTTACTTAATATTAATTATGCAATGTGACCAGTCTGCGAGTAGCGTCTGTAAGGACAGGCGAAGTCAAAGCTATGAGCAATTTTGATGGAGGGTGATGTATCGGTTGTCAACGCAGATGCTAATCACACCCTCCATGGTACAAAACATGAACATAAAAGAGGGACTACACTAAGCTCCGTCCATCTGGAACAGTTGAGCATGTAAAGAACGTCTAGTTCTATTTCAACAGGAGACAAGTCACAAATTTGGATTATGGCGGGACTAATTCAGCCTCAGTAATAGAGGGAGATCATCTGAGCTACTACTGACTATGTCATGGTCCAGTTTGCCGACGCTGGGACAAATACTACAGTACCCACATTTTCAGTGCACTCTGCTTGCGAGCAGCAGTCTCCTGCATGTGACGAGGTACTGCATGTCCCGGCACAACCTAACCGATGCAGTCCATGTAAGCAGCTGACGCTTCAATCCCGTGAAGTAGGCACGGCATAAGCGCTGGAAGTAGGGGTGCTGCAGCACCCTCGGAAATAATGATGCTACAGTTCAGAAGGTTATAAGGAATAAAGATGCCTTTAAAAAGTGTGTTTATCTTGTCTCATTTGCTGCACGTTCAAAGACAAAAGTCAAATATCAGGCTTTGTCTTACCAGCACATATACTGTCTAGGTTACCAACCCACCTGCTTGCGCGTGTCTTTTAGTAATTCGTGCACAATCCTTTAAAGTACACACATGTTCCCATTTTTAAGTCGGTTTAATTGTACAAACAAGTCGTCAGAGGCGCACAGGCAGGAAAAGTAACGGCAGGCAGGAAAAGTCTTTTAAAACAAGCGCGGCCACGTGGCCATGAAAGTGAAAGCGACCGCGCTAATTGAAAACATGATCCAGAACAGATGGCACCCTGCGCGCCCCTGCTCGCTCCCGCAAGCTGTAGGCCGTGGTAGTAAACATTTACTGAAAAAGGTGGGGCATGCACCCGCCTTTGGCCAATTGCGTGCTTTCATTTTTGAAAGCCACACGCAAAGGCCAATACAATGTGTGATAAATCTAAAGCCACACGCACAAGTTTTATCAAATTCTGGAGTGATTCCAAGATGCCCTCTCCTAGAGCAGCGCATGCGCGCTGCACTAGGCTCGACCGAAAAAGCAGTAGGAAAGGGAAGAATAGTAGAAGACCGGCGCAAAATCATTAAAATTGTAGTTTCATGTTGTCCCATGGTACTGAATCCAGCTGTCATATTATTTCAAATCCCTGGTGACGCGAAGTGGTTTACTATTATAGATTTGTGCCAATCATTTTTTTCTATTCCACTTCATGAGAATAGTCAGTATCTCTTTGCATTTAAATTTTTACATAGAGTAATGGTCTTGTGTATAATCCCACAAGGCTATACAGGTAGTTCATCTATCTTCTTCCAAATCTGAAGAAAGATTTAGGGGCAGATTTACAAGAACTGGTGCATCCCTGCATATTAGCAGGGATGCGCCAGTTAAATTGCGACACGTAAAAAAACCCTTGCGCCACCATGGATGCGCCGCATTTACAATGCGGCGCACCGTGGCTCAAGGATAGACAGATGCATGACGCATCTTTTCGGCATAAGGGCAGCACATTGCTGGAGCCCTGTCGCAAGTACGACGCAACTCCAGCAATGGTTAGGAATGCCTATTCCTAACATACTGCGTCACTCCTTACGCCTGCTTCAAGCAGGCGCAAGGTTTTGACGCAGTGGCGTTGAAAAGGGACTCAGTGAAATCTTGTATATTTCACTGCGTCACTTTTACGAGGCTTTCCTACGTGGGAACACCCACCCTGCATACATTATACCTGGCACAGGTATAATGTAGCGCAGGGCTTTACAACGTGACGCATCTCCCTAGATGCGTCACGTTGTAAATATGTCGCAACGTGGTGCATTGTTTATGACGCCGCTGCGTCACAGAAGTGATGCAACGGCAGCGTAAAGATGTCCCAAGGGGCTTGTAAATCTGCCCCTTAGAGAGTCTATTTTTGCCCTGTAACTCAGTACTGGTGAGGTATACCGATGACCTGATGATCACATCAAGAACATGAGAGGATTACAAACGATACTATCACACTTCTGAATCATCTTGCAGAGCTTAGCTATAAAGTGTCACACCCAAAACTGCAAAAATGTCAGGAAAAAAGTTGTTTACTTGGGTCATAAAATGAGAAAGGAGTGAGAAAGATATCCACAGAACGTATCTCTGCAGTTCCACCAGCGATCCAGAAAGAAATGAGGATGTTTTTGGGAGTGGCTGGCTAGTAATCTCAGTAGATTAGAAACTTTTCCCTTATAGAAAGAAGGTGCCCTAGGACGATGAATGCCTGAATGCCTTCCTGGATCTCCGAAATAGCCTCTCTACTGAACCCACTCTTGGACTGCCTAATTACGAAAAAAAATGTATTTATTGTGTTATGAAAGATAAGGGTGCTCACTTTCAGTGCTTGCTCAGCAACACGGAGGAGCAGAGCGGCCAGTGGCTAATTTCTCAGGTACATTAGAACCAGTAGTGGCTGCTCTTATAGGCTCCATAAGGAGTACTGCTGCAACCTGTCTTGCCACCGAGCAGAGTGAAGGGATTGTAATGGGTTCTACACTATTTGTATTAGTCTCTTTTCAGTTGAGATTTTGCCGACTCATACTAGAAGTCAGCATTTGACAAGCAGTCCCTTAACTAAATATTAGCAAACCATTCTTGCAGCTGAAAATATTACAATCAAACATTGCAATACCCTGAATCCCACCTCACTCTTGTCTGATGGGGAAGGTACCAGTGAAGGAGACAAAGATTGTGACCATGACTGTATCATTGTAAGAGTTGTGTACAAAAAGAACAGACATGCAAGTTGTACCACTCAAATTGGCCGATTTTATTCTATTTGTAGATAGTTCTTGTCTGAGAGACCATCAAGGAATTCTGAGAGCAGCATATGCAGTTTGCACAGTTGCATACATTGTTGAAGGATCAAACCTGTGTAATGTAACATCCGCACAATTTGAAGAATTAATAGCAGTACCAATAATTTGAGTGTTACAATCTACACAGGTAGCCAATATGTTTTTTGTCATGGTCCATGGTTTTGGCCAGCTATGTTCCCAAGGAATTTCTTGACATCATCTGGCACCCACATAAAAATGGGCTAAGATTTTTTGATTTGCTTCATGCGCTACAGTTTCCTAGGGAAGTTGTGGCTTTGAAATGTGTAGCACATAAGAGTGGAGATGACATGGTTATATTTGATAACCGCTACATCCATGGAGTTGCAAAATACTGGGCTCTTGTTTCCAGTACATTAGAGTCAAATGGAGATTGTAACTCAGAAAAAGAGAGTGTGAATTGTTTCTTGGCAAAAATAATGCAAACATATAGGGGACTGAAAGTTTTGCAAAACAATGTTGCCAGTGATTGAAAAGAAAAGATGAGTTTCAGTGAGTTGTTCTATGGATAGAAATGATTTGTGGAGATAACTTGGTGATACATTTGTTCTACCTGACTGTGCTTTACATCGCATGGTAAGGTACATGCAGGGTCCAACGCATATTGGGCACGATGACATATCTTGCATTTTAAAAAGTTCTGGTTTAATCCTTGTTTCAGAGGTACAGCTGAAGATTTTTGTGAGTGTTGTGTTACTTGTCAGAAAATAAATGTAGGTAAAAAGACTGTGTCACACTAAGTCACATTGGATACAAATAGAATATGTGGATGTGGCAAAATGAAATTAATTGTGTCATATTTTAGTGATTGTCATTCTCTTTTCTAGATGGATAGAAGCCTATCCAACTAGAAGAAATTATAGTCTGACTATAGCCTAGTTCAGTCTGTCGTAATTGATCTCTAGATTTGTTTCACTGACTTCTTTAGATTCAGGTAGGATTACTAATTTTAAGAATTAATTGATGAAAATGTTATGCCCTGCATTAAAATTCAATCAGTGTTTCCATTGTAGATATCGGCCAGAAACAACCAGAATTGGAGAGAGAATCAACAATAATCTAAACTAAAAGTTGAGCAAAATGTAGAACTCGACATTACTGATGTAGTCAGATGCCTTTCCATTGACCTTAATGAGCATGAAACGTACGTCTAACAAGGCGAGGTGTCTCTACACTCATGAGATACTTATGGGGAGAGCAATGCAAGTTTCTGGTTTTCCTTATGCTGCACTTGTAAATATTTCAGATGATCTTGTCCTAAATTACTGCAAAGGCTTAGCTGATGTGATATGCTCTATCTCTAACCACATAAAAGTAAACACAGCCCTGGCAAAGGAAGAATTCTGCCTCAACTTGAAGCCTGGAGACTGGGTCGTGGTGAAGAAATGTGTAAGGAAGAAATGCCCGTATACAAGGTGGCACTGACCCCACCAAGTCCTCCTTGTGACAAGTACTACTGTGAATTGTGCAGGCTTGCCACAGTGGACCCACGCATCTCACACGAAGAGAGTGAAAACTTCAAATAAAGAGGTGGTAACATCAACCATTGATTCACAGTGTCAACCTAAAGTTTTCTACATGAATCCAGAGCAGATAGAGAAGAGATTGTGTAAACTCAAGAAGAAGCACAATCTGCACAAATTGTTCAAGAAGAAGCGTAAACTGCAAAAGGTAAACCTCAAGAAAATCAGAAAGCGAAAGTTTGAGTTTCCTAAAATCCCAGAGCAAGTCAAACAGTTCCAGTTGAAGACTGCACAGATCGAGTGGCAAGTGAAGATGCAGATGCAGCAGTTGTCATAGATAGGTCAAAAGATGAAAATTGGCTTCAAGATGGTTTGTCTGAGAGTGTGAGAGGGAGGAGGAGAGCGCCAAAAGAAAGCAGCAGACATAAAGTAGTTAAAGAAGAGAAAGTTAAACAGAAGCAGATTTGAATGACAAAGAGTCAGAGCCGACTGTCGGTAGACGATTTACAAGATTAAGAGTACCAAACAAGAAAAATACAGCACCTGAATGGACTTAACTGTCCAGGATTGAGCCGGAGCAAAGAGACATTGAATTGAAAGACTATCAGTTCATATTTGAAGAACCACTGTGGACTTGTTGTGAAATGTGATTGGACAAAATCACTGATGAATAATTCCTGACGGAGAACTAAGCAATGAATTTTCGAGTTTCTGATTTGGTCAAAGTGAATGCACTATTTTCTTGGATAGAGTCGAATTCCTTACTTTGAAGGAAATTAATATTGTACCATAGGTATCCAGTGAAAGATAATGGGTTTCATATAGACATTTCTAGAACCGTTCCTCTTATTAATGACAAAAAACTTCTGAAGTTAAGAAGATTTTTGCACCATATTTAGTAGCTTAGATTTTTCATTTAAATAGAATTGTTTCAAAAGGAGTTATTGCTGAAATTAAGAAGACCTGTTATGTAGTGTTAAAGATGTTTTCTATATTATTCTTATTAATTGTCTTTGTGAGAATCCTGGTAGTCATCATTCTTCAGCGGATTTGCTTAACCTAAGTCTGAAATTGAAACATATATGGATATTAACAATACTAGAGACAAGAGGTTTAAATATAACACGCCTATTAATTGTTACAAAGACATTATCTATGCGAGCTTGTTACATTAATGGTTATTAATAATGAATGTCTCATATCATTATGTTTGCATTTATTTGCCTGTTTCGGTTGCAGAAGGGCCGCCTACAATCAACTGCAATTCTATTATACTTTGTCCTGCAGTATATTGATCAAGAGTTTCCTAAAATAAGTATTGTAGATGTAGATCTTCCATTAGAGAAATTACCTCATAATGGGAGCTCAAGTACTATTGCAGATCATGTGAAGATTATTAAACCTATAAGTACTACTAACATACGTGTTGAGAAGAGTGTGTGTAAGTTGAATGATTAATTTAATTAAAGACCTTAATGAGGCATTAGTGACAATTAGTAGGAATTTGGATGAAACAAGAGAGATTGATTTGCAAGAGAGCTGAAGGGAGATTTAGATGTTGAAAGGTGTATCCCGGATTTACAATTGAGCAAGAGAGAAAAGCAATTGTGTGTATGCTGCATGAGAAGTCTGATGGTTTGAATCATATGAAATAGTTGGAGAGAGTGAATGCAGTTATCATTTTGTGGTTGATGATAAGTTCTTCAAAGGTGAAGAACATATATATAGAGCGATTTGTTATGTTTTTGAAAAAATTGCTTATTTTAATCTACCACAAGATTGGGTGGGTTGCTGCTCTCTTGCTTTGGTGTTTCCTCCCGTGTATCATGTAAATGAAATGAGTGAAAGGGGACTCAAAAAGTGAAACATTGATTTGGACATGGGCTTATGGAATATTTGGTGTGCTTATTCCTCCTGTCGGTGTTGCTTTGAATTATATAAAGATTGCAAAGTTTTCAACTTTGGTTGATCAACTTGCAACTAACACTGCTGGTACACTAACCAAGATTAACAAAGAAACGATTGCTTTGCATGCTATGGTTTTGAAGAAGATTAATTTTGTACCTTAGGTATCCAGCCAAAGATAATAGGTTTTGTGTGGACATTTCTTGAAATGAGCCTCTTATTAATGACATTAACATGCTGATGTTCTGAAAATGTTTGTGATTGATTATTGCACCATACTTAGTAGCTTAGATTTTAGGATGATTTTTAATAGAATTTGTTCATAAGGAGTTATGGCTGAAATTAAGAAGAGCTGTTATTCAGTGTTAAAGATATTTGTAATAGCTTTGGATATACTTCTTGCAAAAGAAGGGTGTGTCTGTCATGTGTTGAGATTGAGACATTAATGTGTATATATTCCAGATATTAGCAGGCCTATTAATCAATATATTGTTAATGCTACTAATGTTTAGTGTGAGACAAAAGTCCTTGGAGAAATAGGCATATCCGAAACTGTTGGTTCATGGTTTAATAAAACTGGAAATGGAATTTCAAAAGTTAGTGAATGGTTTAGTGATACTGGCAGAAGTATGTTAAAAAAGATTTTAAACCCACTACTTATAATTATATTGTGTGTAATCGGTTTAATACTTATTCTTAAGTTCTTTGGACTAACATTTTGTAGAAAAGGCCTGTGAAAGAGGAAGCGACAACTGATAAGAAAAGAAACCGGAATGAGTACGAGATAGAGGATATCAAAGTAAAATTTTACAATGAATTGCAAAAATTGGAGAATCCAAAAAGAAGAAGCAACGAGTGAATTATGAAGTAGTTTTGTTGTGTGGTTTTGTGATAATGATTATAATCAGAGGGAGGGGTTGTTGAAGCAAGTTCCATAACTAATAATTTTTAGTTAATACTAGAGAGTCGCAAATGTAATGCTTAAACTGTGTTTAATATGACGAAAGTATGACATTTTCCAAATAAGGCCTACCCGTGCTTTTGAATTGCGCATTTTAAATGGGCATGAGCAGCAGAGCTTGTAATCATGTTTTCTTTGCCCTTTCCTGTGTACCGAAGAGCTTCAATTGTGACCTTCAGTCTTTCAATTAAATGTATGTAATTCAGTTAGTTCTGTGGTCTCACCAGCAGTGTAACACTTTTCAAAATGTATTCATTTCTGCTCATGTTATTCCTGATGTTTCTGGAGAAGACGGATTTACAATGGTATAAAAATTGAAGGCCACTTCCTTCGGCCGAAGACAGATGCTGTTTATATTTTCAATGTGCCATTGTTTCTGTTTGGGCATAGCACAGGATTATTTAACAGATGTAGAGTTAAAGTCAAATTGCCATGTAATGTGTTTTTTGCTTTACTATTGGGTAGTTCAATATAAGTTCTATGTCAGACCACAGTGACTTTATGGTTTTTCGGAATAAAGTGTATAAAATTCTCTCCTTTAAGAAGACGAACCAGACTTTCTTCCTGATTCCCTGTGAGGCATACTCCACGCCAATTCCTTTATCACCTTAATACTTCGAATATTTCAGAGGTTTCCTTCTCAACCCTCTTAGAGAGTAGACTGTAAGCTGGTCTTCACATAAAATATTTTTTGAATTTCTCACTTAGCCTTTACTGGGCAGTCCTTTGATAAGTGCTCCTTAATTCTCATATTCCTTTGTGGTAGACCCTAAGTGGTTCTGGCTATTTATTAGACTAGGGTTTAGTTTTCCGCTGCCAATGATTTTCCATTTATTTGCACTATGGGCATTTAGAATTCATTGACTAATCATTTCCTTTCTGCATTCTGTATTGATTCTTATTTTTAAATAAACCTTCACTGTTTGTACTTTGAACCTTGTCTTGTATGGCTATACCTGCGTGGATTTTCCTAGATGATTTCTATGGGCTTAAATTAATTTTATGTTTAGTACGCTCATCTTTAAAGGCTCATAGCACTGATCAACTAATCAGCTCTTTTGATGTGAAAAGCGCTGACACCATATTTAAAAGGGATCTCAGAACTCTCCTATTGGAGAGGCACTTTGGCTGAAGCTACGATGAAGCTCTGATCATCACTCCGCTTCCTCCTTTGACTTATCTAATCTCATACTTGCCAACGTTTGGGTAGTGGAAAGAGGGAGCTTTTGAAGAACAAACCAGGGGGACTTTATTTTCCCCATTGTCTTCCTTTGAAGTGAATGCAATTTCAGGTGGGAGGAACCTAAAATACAGATATTTGGGGTTTTAAAAATCAGGAGCCTCCCGCCTGAATTGGGTGTGTTGGCATGTATGCAATGTATCCAGATACAATCTGCCTGGCGTTTCTCCTCTGATACAAACTGCTAGGTCTATGGGTTTTCTTTGTTGCCTATCTGTTATTTTTTATGTTTATTGTTACACGTATTCTTCTTGTTCTCTTCTACAGTGCTCTGATGCCCTTGGGCCTGGTTCATTCTATCCAACACAGCAAAAATAAAATAAAAAATAAAACCATGTGCATTTCTCTAATCCAGAGGTCTTCAAACTGGGGATCTGAATTGATCTGGTTGGGGCGCTGTGTGAAAGCTTTTTTGATTTGGGCTGTAATATTATGCTTGTTTGGAGCCTTGCTAAGCGGACTATATTCACTCACCTCCCGTCTGCTGTTCTGCTTTGCTCTCTGTAGCCGCAGGCAGGACATGGGTTGGCAAGAGCCATCAGCCACAGAGGGCTTTGCATCTGCAAGTGTCTTTGCCTCTCCATTGAGAAACCCTTTTTAGTAAACCAGAGGGGTGCTGGAAGCCCCAGGTGCCAGATAAACCTGGCTTACTATTGTGAGAGGGTGGCAATTAGTGATACTGGGGTCTATTGGTATTGATTCCATAGAGGTGAGGAAGAGTTCCTGTAAGAGGCATTACATTGAGGACTGTTCAATAATTGAGCTGTCCTCTGCTCAGTTATCAAGACATTGATAATGCAGTGAGTGAAGCACTGGCGGCTCAGTCTAAGCAGCTGTGCCTGGAGTTGCCTATCCTGGATGATAATGATTATTGAGTCTCAGACACATAGATGGAAGCTTGTTCAAAGTCCCCAGTTATCTAAACTTATAGCACATATTAGAGAGTGTCCTGGCTTTCAGGCTCCAAAAGGGAAAGCAGAGCCTGAATGTATTCTCAGTTCTTATGTGCCCCAGGTGCTTCACTCCTTGCCTCTTAATAAGTCAGCCACAAGTGTCCAGGACAGAGAATAAAAGGATGAAGATTCGACAGGTGTTGGTAGGTAGGATCTGACTGCATGGTTACCCCCACCTTTTGCCTGGTGTTTTGCTGGTTTTTTACTAGTCTGACTGTGATCCTGCTAATCAGGACCCCAGTCTATCTGCTTTCTCCCTAAAATGGTTGTGTTATTTACTTAGGTACACTCCAGATTGGATACTGGGGTACCCTTATCAGTCCCTAGTATATGGTACACATGTACCCAGGGCTTAGGTACCCCAGAGGCCTCCCATGGGCTGAAGCATGTATTATGCCACCCATGGGAGGCCATGCAAAATGGAACTACAGGCCTGCCATTGCAGCCTGTGTAAGATGGTGCATGCACCACTTACTTTAGATATAGGTTTACTATATCTATAGGTCACTAAACTTAAAACCTATAAGTCACCCCTCTAGCAGGCCTTAACAATCCTGAAGGCAGGGTGCTGGGTTTTACGTGATAGGGTGCCCCTGCATGAGCAGAGCACCCCTGTAGCCTTCGGAGACCATTCTCCCGGGTTGTCGATGTCGCAGCCAGACATATAGGTAGAGATGCATTATATGCTCGCGTAAAATGCTATCTCGAAAACGGCTGCAACAAACCATGTCGTGTTTGGTATCAAACACCTTGGAATCATACCTCCCCATCGGTAACCGGTGTGGGAGGTATGATTCCACCATTCATAAGTGAGCTTCGTGCGGTCCCTGGTCTTCCCGGTACCAGCCTTCTTGACCTGGACAGCACAAAATGGTTGCTGCCGACCAGAGACACATTTCTGCCCTCCTGCTGCTGAGCCAAGCTCGAGCAGAGGAAGGCAGCACAATAGGCATCCTGTCACAGGGAGGTGTGACCACCTCTGAGACAGGATTTAGTGTATTGGAGCTGGGTGGGTGCTCTTCCAAAGTGCCTGAAAGTCTGCACGAGGGGCACATTTGGTGTCCCTGTGCATAGTCCAGTTCAAACCAGTCCTGGGAGCCATTGGCTCCTGCTCTGGCAAGAAACTGGACAAAGGACATGGGAGTAGCCTCCTCACTGTCCTGACCCTCCCCTGGGAGGGCCCCCTGAATCTGTCCTACCCTCTCCCCTGGGTACAAAAGGGCTTACCTGGCTGTAGGACCCTAGATTCGACGTGGACAAGATTCTGATCAAGAAACCATTGACCTTCGACCGTCTGGACACTCTGGACTTCGCTGGACTTCGACTGGGCCCGACTTCGTCTCCCTCTCCGTCCAAAGCATCGTCTGTGCCTGTGCACTGTACAGGCTCTGTGCAGGACCTGTGGAGCATCAAGGACAACTGAAGTATCTCCCTTGGGGTGAAGGAGTCACTCCCCTGCATTTGCAGGCACTGTAACGCAACTGACCGGTCTGCTGATCCTGAGCTCCTGCGGACTCCAAAGGTTCCAGCAACACAGGAGGTGGGTTCCAATGTTCCTTGAGGTCGAGCTGCCCTCTCACTGAGTTTGAGGCCAGTATCCCTCTTGGGGACTGCATAACTTGAACCCCTGTGCACAGCGTACTTTTGCAAGTGCATATGCTTGTTGGTGTTCCCCAACTTTGTGCATTGGGCTATAGATAGCCCCTACCTCTGCACAGATTTTGTCCCCTCGCAACTCCTGTGCCTTCGACCTGTGTGTCCACTTGAGGGACAACACTGCTTTTCTTGGGCTCCCCTGGTTTCTCCAGGCCTGCCCTGACTCCCTTTGCTGTGGTGAGTCCTCTGGTCCTTGCTGGGCCAGACCGTAACCTTCTTTGACCTTCTTCATCGGTTGCTGCTGCCAAGGCTTGTTGGTGCTCCCGCCGGACACCGCCCACTCAGCACTCGACATCCTTTGTGGGACAGCTCGTATCCGGCTCCTGGCCATCCTTGACGTCTCCTGGTCCCTGCAGCTGTAGAGACAAGGTCTCCTTTTCACACCTGAAGCACCCGACATCGGTGGGCATTCGTCTACCGAGCACCTGGTCACTCCTGAGTGACCCAGACTCTGTCCCCTCTGCCTTCAGGTTCCTTCCATCAAGAATCCGCCTGTGGGTTCCACCAGACACTTTTCTTCTTTCCAGCAGTGGTATTTCTTTGAAGACTCCCATTGAGAACGACAACGGTTTCTGACGCCACTTCAGCCCTATGCACCCGGCTTCCCTGGGATAGGTAATTCTGGTACTTCAGTATCCACGGGTGGGGTGGTTCTCCAACCTTCTAGGTTCCAAAGGGTTTCCTCGTAATCCACTGAGAACGGTCCTTAAACTTTAAAACTGCAACCGCGACTCTCCCATTGAATTGTTTGTAGCACGCGGTCGTGTTCTCACACTGCACCCGTCCTCCGTGGGGTCCCTCCTTACTCACCTTGGGTGGTTCCTTGGGGGCCCAGTGATTCTACAACCTCTAGACACTGTCTTGACTCGAGTCGTGGTTCTTATACCACTATTTTAGTATATGGTTTGGTCTCCCCCTGGAGCCCACTGTGTATTAGTGCTACTTACGATTGTTTCTGTGCTACAGTATTGTGTGCTTTGTGTTTATCTGCGTGTAGCAGATACTGTGAGGTATTTAAGGTGTGTTATAATAATAAACATATATTCTTATAAGTAATGTGTGGTTCTCCTTTCATTTAACCAATACAATAATATTGCATTCTGGTAAAACAAGCTGCTTAACATTCCTTCAAGACTAAGCCTGAAGGCTACCACTTGCATAGCTTCTAAGGTTATCTTTGACCTCTTAAATCACCATAAGGGTTGTTTGGACTGGTGCAAGGTGTCCACTTTAATTAGTGGACAGCATATACCAGGCCATCGTCTCACAACAGGTTTCCTGCGATTTAAAAGCAAGAGATACCCTTTTTGAGAGGTCCAAGATGGAATTTCCCCAGTCATTTAAAGTGAATTGTTTGTTTTCCAGCAAATGATCCAACTGATAAAATGTCGAGAGGTACTTAGAAGAACATGTGTCCATAATTTTTTCTTGTTCGCTCGTTAACCTGTGGGCCTGTTCCTCTCATACCCTACTTAAGGACTTCCAATCTTTATATGAAAGTGTTCAGAAGGTGACCATTGCACTGAATTGCTTTGTTCTATGGAGCTAATGGTGTGGTGTCTGTCTGACTCAACGTTTGAGAACATAGTTGCATTGGCAACAGCCTCTGGAGAAGTGACAAATAACAAAAGACATATTTGGGTACGCCCTTAGAAGAATGTATGATTATACAAAGCATGCATTCACATCGCATGCTATTAGATCGCGGTTTTTACCACGCAAGTCGTTACAACGACTTTCGTTGGAGGGCGCTGGACTTAGGAGTAGTTAAATTTACTATTCCAACTCCAGCCTACGTACAGTAGGGAAGGTGTTGGATAGTAAATTAAACTATTCCTTGTCCTATAGCGCCCTCCAGCGCAAGTCGATGTAACGACTTGCGTTGTAAAGACCGCGATCTAATGGCATGCGATGTAATGCATGCGTAGCAAAGGTTGTTTCCCCCTTAGAAGCTTGATGCATCCCAACCATCACTAATCTTGCATCTACCTTTCCTGGGCCTTAAGCCCAGGGCCACAATTAGATGACATGCTAAAAAAATCAGAGGAGGAAAAGAAGTTGCTACAACCTTTCAGACAGGTCACTAAGCCCAGGAGAGTCCTATTTCCTCGTTTACCTTAGCAACCATGGCAAACATTACAACAGGGCTTTTAAGTGGCCCTTTTATGGAAGGGCCCAGGAGGCCATGTCCAGTGGCAGAGCCCAGCCCAATACTTCAGCAGACCAGCAGCCACCCTAAATCTGACTGTTGGGGTAATCACAGCCCAAATGGGAGGTCATCTCTCTCTTTTCTCAACAAATGAGCTTCTCACATATTGTATTGATGGGTTGCAGAGGTAGCGACTTTAATCTGTCTTCAATTAAAATACTTTTCCTCCAGTGGGAGAGAGAAGAGAAGCTCTTTTGGAAATGGTGTCAGCCTGCCTTGAAAAGGTGGTAATCATCAAGGTTACAGTACGGGAGCAGGTCAAAGGACTGTACTCTATAATTTTTGTAGTTCAGAAACCTTCAGGAGAGATCTATCCAGTGCAGGATCTCAAGTGGAAGAATCATAAATTGTGCAAGAAGACTTTCATAATAGTGTTCCTACAAGAAGTAGTTTCAGTGGCAGCTCACCGAGGGAGTGCGGGGGGGCGGGGCAGGGTGGGGGGGGTAGTGGATTCGGACTTACGACGGACAGAACTTCCTCTGAGTTCTGTCCGTCGTATGTCCGAGTCCACTACCCCCCACCCTGCCCCACCCCGCCTCACCGCCCCGTGGCACTCCTCGGCGGGCCGCCACTGAGTAGTTTTCTTGCTAAGTACAGGATAGTTTCTGCCAATGCTGGATCTTTGGTATGTCTGTTTTCATATTTCGATCAGGTCTTCCTCTCAAACATTTATCCCGTTTGTGGTGAGCCAAGATCATTATCAGTTCTAGGCACTCCCCACGGATTGACTTCAGCACCAGGAGTCTTAATGTTGGTGTCTGCTCCTTTGGTGGACTTTCTTCAAGTTCAAGGTATCCAAATATTCCTGTATTTGGATGATTGACTAATCAGTGCTCCTTCTATTCTTAAGGCTCAAGAAGACACGAAGAAGATTTGCGAATGCCTTGAGAGAACCGGCTCAGCAAAGGAATTTTGTAAGTGCCTTGTTCTGCACAGATTGGAAAAGAATTCCTTACAGAAGAGGATCTGCTGCCTTTTCAGAAACATCTCAAAGATTTTCTGGCAAGTGGCAGCGGGTCTACAAAAGCTTTTCTGAGGGTCCAAAGTCTGATATCAGCAACAATAGGTATAGTTCCATGGGCCCAGTTGCACCTCAAGCCCATAGCTTAGGACCTGTTGAAATACTGGAGCCCTCTGTCTCGGGATATGGTCTACCTAATTTCAATTTCTGATCACCTTCGAGGCCAGATGCCTTGATAGATATCAGAGAAACACCTCATACAGGGAGTTTTGTTAAGTCCTCCACACCCCAAAATAGTGGGACACCAGTTCAATGGGGTGTTACGCAAACAAATGATGGACGCAATGCTGACTAAATTATATAGTCACCCCCAGTCAAGAGATCTGGGTTAAATCCATATTTCTTTTGCTCCCTGGAGGGGAAACAAGCATCCTGGGACCGGTTTCAGGGTATTACCCCTCATCAGCCAGGCTAGCTTGAATTCAGTGGCACAGTGAGCAAGGGACCCACATCTGGGCATACCCATCCCACTTAGGGCGAAAAGTGCTACACAAACAAATGATGGACGGAATGCTGAATAAATCATACATTCAACCTTAGTAAAGTGATCTGGGTTAAATCAATCCTTCTTTTGCTCACTACGCCACCCCAGTTTGGACCCAGCCATATACAAATCAGTCTTGACCCTGCTCCTCAAGGGAACAGTCCAGCCCGAACTACCAAGCCAGATCATCCCTGTACCGGAAACAAGCATCCTGGGAGCGGTTTTGGGGGATTACCCCTCATCAGCCAGGCTAGCTTGAATTCAGTGGCACAGTAAGCAAGGGACCCACGTGTGGGCATACCCATCCCACTTAGGGCGAAAAGTGCTACACAAACAAATGATGGACGGAATGCTGAATAAATCATACATTCAACCTTAGTAAAGTGATCTGGGTTAAATCAATCCGTCTTTTGCTCACTACGCCACCCCAGTTTGGACCCAGTCATATGCAAATCAGTCTTGACCCTGCTCCTCAGCG
The DNA here is from genome assembly GCA_963921515.1 of Calotriton arnoldi. NCBI lineage: Eukaryota > Metazoa > Chordata > Amphibia > Caudata > Salamandridae > Calotriton > Calotriton arnoldi. Next base: position 482,918 of record CAWUFW010012922.1, read on the forward strand.
GAACAGTCCAGCCCAAACTGCCAAGCCAAGCCCTCCCTGGATCGGAAACAAGCATCCTGAGGCCGGTTTCGGGGAATCACTCCTCATCAGCCAGGCTAGCTTGAATCCAGAGGCACAGGGAGCAAGGGACCCACGTCTGGGCATACCCATCTCTCCTAGGATGAAAAGTGCTACGCAAAGAAATGATGGACAGAATGCTGAATAAATCATACATTCACCCCCAGTAAAGAGATCTGGGTTAAATCCATCCTTCTTTTGCTTACTACCTCACTCCAGTGTGGACCAAGCAAACAAATGATGGACTGGATGCTGAATAAATCTTACATTCACCCCCAGTCAAGAGATCTGGGTTAAATCCATCCTTCTTTTGCTCACTACTCCAACCCAGTTTGGGCCCAGCTATATGCAAATCAGGCTTGACCCTGCTCCTCATGAGAACAGTCCAGCCCAAACTGCAAAGCCAGGTCCTCCCTGGACCAGAAACAAGTATCCTGGGACCAGTTTCTGGGTATTACCCCTCATCAGCCAGGCTAGCTTGAATCCAGTGGCACAGTGAGCAAGGGACCCACTTCTGGGCATACCCATCCCACTTAGGGCGAAAAGTGCTACACAAACAAATGATAGACGGAATGCTGAACAAATCATACATTCACCCCCAGTCAAGAGATCTGGGTTAGATTCATCCTTCTTTTGCTCACTACGCCACCTCAGTTTGAACCCAGCCATATGCAAATCAGTCTTGACCCTGCTCCTCATGGTAACAGTCCAGCCCAAACTAGGGTGGTGTAGTGAGCAAAAGAACGATGGATTTAACCCAGATCTCTTGACTTGGAGTGAATGTTTTATTCATTCAGCATTCCGTCCATCATTTGTTGCCGCAGCACTTTTCGTCCTAAGTGGGATGGGTATGCCCAGATGTGGGTCCCTTGCTCTCTGTGCCACTGGATTCAAGCTAGCCTGGCTGATGAGGATTTTTACCGCAAAACTGGTCCCAGGATGCTTGTTTCCGCCTGGACCCAACTTGGCAGTTCGGGCTGGACTGTTCCCATGAGGAACAGGGTCAAGACTTGTTAGCATATGTCTGGGTCCAAACTGGGGTGGCTTAGTGAGCAAAAGAATGATGAATTTAACCCAGATCTCTTGACTAGGGGTGAATGTTTGATTCATTCAGCATTCCATCCATCATTTTTTGCCACTGGTTCAGTGGGGTGGGCAGCCACTGTACAGAACAGATAAGTTCAGATTAGGTGGTCACAGTGGGAGACTAGACAGTCACCAAATTGGTGGGAGTTGATGGCAGTATATAGGGTGCTGAAAGCTTTTCCCACAGTCCTGCAAGATCACTCAGTCTGCATAAGGACCAACAGCTAAGTGACGAAAGGATACATAAACCATCAGGAATTTACCTAGTGTTCAAGGTTGAGTAAGATGTTAGTAGGTGAATTAACAGAAAAAGGAAAACATAGAAAGCATATTGGAGGAAATGAAGTCATGGAAAACCAATTTTAGGGGAAAGACAATTTTAAGGAAATACAAAAAAATCGAACATTAAAGGAAAGATTTTAAAGGAATGGCAATTTGAAGAAAAAATCCCAAATTACATGAAATTTGGTTGGAGTCTAGGACTACTGTGGGGTTTTTGGGTTCAGGGATGGGCAATGTTTAGGGTGATGAAGGTTTTTTTTAGGGGTCAGGAATAACTGGAGTTTGGGCATAGAAAGGGTCCTTAGGGTTCAGAGATGGGTGGAGTATAGGAGTGGTGAGGGAGTTTTAGGTTTCACTGATGAGTGATGTTTAGATGTGTGAGGTGTTTTTGGGTTTCAGGGATGAGTAGAGTGTAGGGGTGTTGAGGGGTTTTAGGGTTCATAGATGGGAGTTTATGGCTGGTGAGGATTTTTAAGGTTCAATTATGGGTAGCAGCTGCGGTGTTAAAGAGTTTTTATGGTTGAGGATGTGTGAAGTTTAGGGTGGCGAGGAGTTTTAAGGATCAGACTTGGGTGGAAGTTAGATGTAGAAAGGGATTTTAGTGTTCAGGGATGAGTAGTTTTGGGTGATGAGGAGTTCTTATGGTCATGGATGGCTGGCGTTTAAGGGCGGTGAGGGTTTTTTTTAGGGTTCAGGGATGAGTGAAGTTTGGGTGTCCTGAAATGTTTTAAGGGGTATGGGTTAGGTGGGGTTTATACGTAGAAAGGGGTTTTTAGGGTTCAGGAATAGGTGGAGTTAGGGGTAGTGAGTGAGTTTATGGCTCGGAATGCTGGATTTTGGGGGTAGAAAGGGCTTTTAAGCTTCAAGGAAGTGTGTAGTTTTGGTGTGGTGAGAGGTTTTAGGGGGCATGGATTGATGGTGTTTAGGGATTATGAGGGGTCGGCGATGGATGGTGTTAACGGGTGGTGAGTGTTCAGCGAATTAAAAGCATCCAAAGTAATTGTTTGATAATGTAAACATATAAATATAAAATAATATCCCCTGAAGTAAAGTACTGAAATAAATATCTCTGACAAAACTGTTTCTGAAAGTAAGACCTGCAACCATTGCATTTACACTTAAAAAATAAGCATTCAAAGCCAATTTCGACCAAAAAGACATACTATGACTTGTTTTTTCTATGAAGTCACATACAACCAGGAAAGATAGCTCCCTTTTTGCGAAAATGGCCAGAACAGAATCTCTTTTTACTGCAGGCCTAATATTTTGTGTGATCAGGCAACTAAGTGGCAGATCATCTTACCAATGCATTTTCATCCTCAGTAGACTTTCAGATTCACCCCAGAACTTTTCAGTTGATTTGTGCCCAGCTATTATCTCTTAGGTTGGTCCTTCTTGCTTCCAATGATAACACTCTTCCTCCTCTTTTTTGTACCAGGACAACTTGTCAGGAATTACAGGCAGTGGATGCCATATCTTTTCTATGGTTGCAGGGTCTCCTGTTTGCTTTCCCTCCAGTTTCCTTTCTCTCGAGTGTACTGCGGATGATTTAGAGGGAAAAGTATCCGCATGTTGGCCATGCAGGACATGGTTTCCCATACTAAAACTCTACATTGAGAATCCCAGTCTGCCTGTCTCCTCTACTTTGGCCAGATATTCCACCTGATTCTCTGGCCTCGCAATTAAAAAGACAGCTCTTCAATGTTTAGGCTGTTCAGTTTAAGTCTCAGAATGTATCCAGCAGAGTCGCAGGCCTGCACAAGTGCATCCTGTGTTAGGCATTGGCTGCATATTTCAAAATTCTGTTCAGAGAAAGGTATAGCAGCTGTGGCCTGTGATCCTTTTCTAATCTTAGGGGCACATGCATCAAGATGGGCATTTGCGATTCCTTAATAGCGATTATTAAGGAATCGCTATTAAGGAATCGCAATTGCCTATGCATGTAGGTTTTGCAAAAATATTTGCGATTCCTACACATTCCTTAATTGCGAATCGCAAATTGCGATTCGCAATTAAGGAATGTCTTCCCATTCATTCCTATGGGACTAGAGGCCCAAAGGAATAAATGGGAAGCCATTCACAATTTGCGATTACCAAATAGGAAATCGCAAATTGTAAATGCAATTTCAAGGGTGATAGGGGGCCAAAAGGCCACCCTGTTTCACCCCTGAAATTGGCATTTGTGCACATGTGGCGCACACACATGCCCTAAGGGCATGTCTGTGCGCCACATAGCAATTAGAAAAATGCATTTTTTAGCATTTTTCTAAGGAATTGCAAATTACCACCAACTTGAAGTTGGTGTTAATTTGCTATTCCTTAAATGCAAAATCACAATTTTAGATTGCTTCTTGCATTGCATTTAAGGAATCGTAAATTGCGATTCCTTAAATGCATTCGCAACATAGGTAATCGCAAATTTTGCGATTACATATTTTGCAAATAGGTTTTGGCTTGATGCATCGCAAAGGGCAAAATACCAGTCGCAAAGGGGCCGATTCTGCGAATCGGCCCGTTTGCAACCGGTATTTTGCTTGATGCATGTGGCCCTTAGATTTCCTAAAAGGTGGTTTTGCGAAAGGTCTAACTATCTCAACACAAAGGGGCTGATTCTCAAACTTCACTTTGAGGTGCGTTGTGTATCACTACAAAATGAAAGTTTTCCATGTGCTTATGTGTGCACAGTTCTCCGCTGTGACACTGTGTAGTTTCCGCACATGTAAGTATAGATTTTAGTAGTAAATGTGGGAGGGATAAAGAGGAGTGGGCGGAAAAAGGGGTAGACTGTGTACTAAGGGGGATGAGGTTACGGAGGAGTTAGAGGGTTTTACGGAAGGTCAGCAAGGGGTTTAACGAGGGACACCGTCCACCCACACAAGAATAAGTCAATTGCATTACTCTGAGATGAAGACATGCAACTTACACTTTTGTAGTTTGTGAATACCGATAATAATTTACAGCAAAGTGTAAACGCATTCTAAAGGTATCTTATCTTTGTGAATCAGGTCCATAGAGGACAATGGACAGTCATTAGAGGTTATAAGGAACAAGGAAGTTCTTCAGGAACATATTGAGGCGTTACTAGTCATCTAGGTTTGAGTTGAAAAGAGCGGCACATCACCCTCCTCTGTCAGCGCGGGGCTTACCTGTGGTCCCAAGAAGGCTTCTCAAAACCTCCTTTTGAACCATTGGACCATTTCCTTTACTCTTTTTGATATTTCCTTTCTTTGGCTGTTACCTCTGCCAGATGCCTTGGGCAATTAGATGCTCTGGTTCAGGCGTCTCCAACGAGTAGCTCGGGAGTTACTGGTAGCTCACCAGCACCCTTAATGTAGCTCTCAAAGGTGGAGCCAAGCCAATCACAGAGAGTGTGTGCATATTAAGTGGTCATTTTAAGACCCTTACAGTGACAGCAACCCAAACCAATGGCAAGGACTCTAGATAACACTGAAACACACACTATGTTGACTTATGGGGTCTGCCACATGACAATATGTATTTGCTCTAAATCTAAGTCACAAGGAGATTGGCCATGTTATATGCCGTGCTCTATCTTTCAGTCGCACCACGCATGTGTGTGAACAATTTACCATCAAAGAAGAGTGGCTGCAGTAACCAGTGGTGACCCACCAAAGTGTGTGATTATGGAAGACAAAGTGAAAATATGTGAGCTGTGAGCATGATCAGCCCAGGAGCTGAGGAGAGCTGGGTAGGGTTCAGGATAGAGAAAATGCATTCACCTATGTTTATGTCTGTCTGACATTGTGTCCCTCCCTAATGAACAGTGTTGTTTTCTGGAAGATACGTCTAGTGTCAAGGACTGTCAAATGTGTATGCTGACCCCATTCATAAGGGTTTTATCTCTGGTGCAATTGTGTCAGTTCATGGCATAATAGTGTCAGTGGCATAATCATGGTCATCCTTGACTATTTTGGGCATTTGTGTTCTAGTTTTACCATACTGGCTGCCAGTATTAACATATTAAGAGCATGATACACTGTGGGCATTCTCAATATTAAGGTGTCCAGCCTTGACACAGTGGTGGCGCTGGTAATAATGGTGGGCAATATTAGCATCACAAGCATCCATAGTGTTATAAAGAGCATTCTGAGCCTATGATAATACCTGGGTTTTCAAAGCAGAATCTCTAAATGAGGCATTTTTGCACAGTAGTACTTGATTAAAATGACAAGCTGATGTTTGAAGACTGTATTTTCTAAAAATGATTTTTGAAGGCAAACAATGTTTTTTTCACAAGAGTTTTTTCTTCTGGAAAATTGAGTTTGTTTGCCCAAAGTGAAAAGTGCTATTTGATAGAAAAATACGTGCATATTCAAAAACAAATATGCTGATGAAGACAAAATGTTGCATTTCTTAAACACATTCAAAGTTGATAGCCAAAAGATAATTCAATTTGAGTTAGGGAGACTTCCTGCTGTAATTATGTCCTTTGTGCCACGGGGCATGTGATGATTTGAATGTTACTTTATTACTCAGGTCGATGCATTTAATACTGATAAACGTTCTCCTGGCATTTCTGCTGATAACATCGCCTAGAATCCTTGGGTGGTCACTAGTGATAATCCTGCTTCGGGTGGTTGTAGTGTTATGTTAACACATGTCGCCATTATTTTACAGTGATAAAATAGGCAAGCAGCTCAGCAGGAATTTCCTTGAGCAGAAGTAGCTCTCACTACAGAAAAGGTTGGAGACCCCTGCTCTGGTTATAGACCATCCATACCTTCATATTTTGCAAAATAGGGTGGTTCTCAGGACAGGTGCTGTTTTTATTGTCTTAAGGTAAATTCGAAATTCCACCAGGACCAAGCGATTAATGTGTAGGTCCCTCTTCTATGGGGGAAGAAAATGACTTAACAGAATTGAATATCAGGAGAGAGTCTAGATAGAACTGCTACTTTCCATTCTTCAACTTTACTTTGGTTCAAGTAAAATAGGACTTAAGTCTTCTACTTCTATTATATGTAGATTGGTTCAAAGAGAGACTTCTGTGTTCTGTAAATCTGCAGCTCTTGAGATGGTTTTAAGTATTCTTGAAAGGTCAACGGTTAACCAGAGGAATGGCTGCCTCATGGTTGGAAGCTGTGGGAGTCTCCTTGTCAGAAAGTTGTAGAGTAGCCACATGGTCTACTCCAAACACATTTATCCAGCACTACCGCGTATATTTATCGGCTAGTGTATCAGAAAGTTTTCCTAAATCTGTGTTGTCTACTGTGATTTCTTAACACAATATAATTTAGTTTTCTAAATAAATTTGAATCATTTTTTAGCATTCAAAATTATAATGTGTCTTTCTTCTGGAACTTGTTTTATAGCTGCGGGCAGAACAGCAAAACGCCCTTTATATCCTCAGATACCGAGGATTGGAACAGTGAACCAGCAGCGTCACTAGGGTTGGTGTCACCCAGTGCGGTAACTCGGTAACTCATGGTGTCACCCCCTCACGACTTACCCCATGACACCATCAAATGGGGTGACACCTTTCCCAAATGAGACTATTTAGTAAATAGTCTCATTTGGGAAAGGTGTCACCCCATGTGATGGTGTCACCCGGTGCGGTCCGCACCCCCCGCACACCCTAGTGACGCCACTGCAGTGAACCAAGAACAGAGGAGGTAATGTTTCAATTACTTACAGGCAATCGTCTATACAGTTAATTCAGTGCTTCCTCTTTGCAGCCGTACAACCCCCTCCCTTACCATTTCAGTCTGCTGTAATCTTAGAACTTGGTAAATGAAGATTACGCTAAGTAATCGAAGCATTACAGAGTAAAGTAGCATGGTGGAGAAACTCTCCCACCAACCCAACTTTCTTTGTGCTTGAGATAGTTATCCATATGTAAATATTTGAGTAGCATCACCGGACTAAATAACAGCCTATAAAATGAATTAAAAGAAACTCGGCGATTCTGATAAACAGCTCTATGATGTCAGCACACAGCCTTACATTCACAAGCTCTGGTATACTTTTAGAATATGTTGTCCTGGTACCTGGAGTGGTGAATCCAGAGATTTACATTTTGCTCTAAAATCTGAGGCAAGGGCCAGACAACGATGTATAGAATTTAAATAGAAAGAGTGAGAAATTGAGAACACTCTAAATGAGAAACGTTTAGCCCAAAACAATTTGGGGGAGATTTACCATTTTTTCATGTAGCACACGGCAGCAGCCGCAAATGCTGCGCTGTGAGAAAAGGAGAGAGGAGGAGAGAGTCCAGTTTACTAAAATAAGGCACTCTCCTCCCCTCTCCCTTGCGCCGGCGCCGAAATCAGCTGCTGTGCGCCATGCAGACACCTTTGCGCCATGGTGCAAGTGTGTCTCCATGAGTCTAGCTTAGGTTTTGTAACCCTTCCAGTACAAAATGCTATGCACAGACTCACTTTAACCATTGTCCCACTTTGTATGTGTGCTGTACAGTGCAGCACACATGCAAAGTCGCAAAAGGAAGGCATTTCTTCTTCCTTGCGCCTACTTTAAAAGGGTGCATTTTTCTCACGCTAAACCCTGTTTACTTTGTTTAGTAAATTTGATTTAGCGTGAGAAACCATAGGTGGTTGCATGGGAACACCTATGCTCCACCCATGGTACGCCCCCTTGGCGCTAAGTAATGCAAAGCAGAGATATGCGCTGCTTTGCATTACTTTCCCTTTATTTCCTGCGCTAAACAAGTTTAGCACTGGAAAGTAAATCGGGGAAAAAAAATTTGAGCCGATTTGCGTCACGACACAAAAACGGCATAAAATCTTAGTAAATCTCTCCCTTAGTGAGAACATGTATATTTTCAATGGAATACGCAAAAAGTGGCTAAACATTTAGCGACAAATTCTCTAGACATGTAAACTCCCTTAACGTTTTTTATCATTGAAACATAACACCCACTCTCTGATCATAGTTTATTCCCAAACCCATAAAATTTAGCTCTTTGAGAGGCACCTAAACTAATCGTAACTCTTAACCTAGGTTACTAAGAACCCTACATAACCTGGTTTAAGGACTTTTCCTTACTCAATTCAACAGCTTTATTACCAGATTTAAAAACGGACATATTTTCTCTCCTTGCATATTTATTGATGTTTGCTCCAAGAATCATGCTAACCAGAAGTTACTCTTCTAGAACAATGTTTGTGGCACCACTGATTTAAAACACAATGCATTTAAATTAAAATAAAAATGAAAGCATTTGAGAACTGCAATTCTTCGACTTAAAGTTTAACAATGACATCCTTTCTCACCAAGTCGATAAACCACACACTCTATAAGCCTTCATCAATTGGTCAATAGATGGCAGCAACGTCCCGTTTGTTTATTTTAATACCTTTTTGCACATTTTGCAAGGCTCAGCGAGCATCCAGGTTTAATCTGTATGTACTTATGTTATAGTTATCCAGTGGTAATTTTCTCTAGCGGGAAAATTACTCTCATTAAAGGAATTTAAAAGTGACCAATTAAAACCCTTCTCGAAAACAGGCTCCTAAGTCCTCTGTCAATGGAGCCAAGTTAACAAAAATATTGGTGGGCCCCTGGACCAAATTTGAATATTAAAGGGGACAAAGTTGTCAGGGAGAAGGAAAGGAAGGCAGACTTATTATCCATTTGTGATATATATGCAATTTGATCAAATGTAAAATTGAGCAATGCCACTAATTTCATTGTCAAATCTCTGCTCCTGCCTCTTCTGCACACGCACGCACATACACACACACACACTCTCTGCTCACACAGCCCTCTGTGCTCCCTGCCCCCTCAGCTCACACAATTGTCCACCCTGCTCAATGCCCCATCCGAACACTCACTCACTGCCCTCTCTAGTTTCTGCCGGAGCCGCACGGTATGTAGCCACAGCAGAGTGATATTATAAATCTTTTCAATGCTCGGGCTGCCGTGCAACATAGCTTGAAGTAAAGAAAGAAAGCGATATGATGGCGGCTAGCATTGACTGCGTCATAGCGCTTGTGTTTCTTAACTTTAAGTTATGTTACACTGCAGCGCGGGCTGCTGCGTAACATGGCTTAAAGTAAACGGAAAAAAACCACTAAGAGGCTGCCAACTTCGACCGCGTCATAGCACTTAGTTTAAAGCCATGTTACACACAGTGCTTAATTTGTAAAATAAGTGCCAGCTCCCTGACCAGGAGGCCACTTCAGGTTACACCAGCCATTGCCCCGTCGTCACTGCCAATGACGGTACCAAAGCAACTACTAACCATCTCTCTCGCCTGCAAGTGCGACAGTTCAAATTATTCCAGGTCCCCAAAAGCTGAAGGAATGGCTGAGGAGGCAGGTATTAGTATTTTTTAATGTATATTATATTCATAAACAACCATTATTCTGCTCATCTCTAAATTAGATGAGCAGCGCCACCATTTGGCAGAGTGTCATAAGTGTGGTGAAGACAATTAAGTGCAGGTGCCGAGCACCGGAAAAAAACGGCTCAAATTAAGCGCTGGTTACACAGCAGCAAGCACTGTTGTGCAATTTCTTTTTAAAAAAAAGATCGATGGGGCAAGTCACATGGTTGAGGGGTGAGGAAGAGGGATGGAGCAGCAAAAACGGACGGTGGAATGGGGGAAGCAACGCTTGGGAGGTCCGGGAGAGGAGGGTGGGAGCATCAACAAAGGGAGAGGGTTAAAGCAACACAAGAGAGGCGTGGGGGAGGAAGGTGTGATCACCAACCATAGACAGTGGGAGGAGGGCAACAACACAAAGGGGGTTTAGGGGAGGAGGGTGGGAGCACCAACACAAGGGAAAGTGGGAGGAGGGAGGGGCGGGGCAAGCCACACAAAGAGGGAGGGAGATGGACTGCAGACATGCACTCTGCGAGAGTGCTTTTCCAAAAATTAAAAAAATGTACCTGCAGGAGCGCGCAGCCAATGGAAGGACACAACACTGGCGGCAGAGAGGAAGCTGTACAGGGTCCATGTTCCACGGCAGGGACCAGTACTGGAATCGCCTGGAGGAAGCAGGAAGAAGCAGGTTGCGGAAGACAGGAAGCTGTACTAGGTCTATGCTCCATGGCAGGGACCAGCACTGTAAGTGCCTGGAGAAAGCAGAAGGCACTGACCAATCAGAAGCAAGGAAACAAGAGGACATGGAAACAAATAAATGGTAAGTAATGGGTGGGCTCTAAGTCCATTTTAAAACTTTTTTTTGTTAACAGTAGATTTTGCCGGCAGTGCGTGCGCACAGTCTCAGGTGAAACCTATAAAGATATGTTGCACAGATACAAGCACTAGGCTGAGTAGTTGGCATAGTTGCCTCAATGTAAATGGGCAAGCGTTCACACTTCTCTAAAATAATAATCGGGGACTGCTAAAAGCCCTACCACCCTTCACAATGAGATTCTTGCATTGAGTGCAGTTCCTATCACAAGACAACCTCTGCTGGTGCCGCTTTCAAAGAGCCAAGCTTTGGTGCGCTTTCAAATGCCTCACCTGCAGCACCTGTGTGACATGATGATACATGTGCTTCAGAGGCGGCCCCATGAGCTTCATCAGTGTTATCTCTCCAGAAGCAGAGACCTTCAGCTGAAAATATTGCCGGGACCTGAGCTACTGTACCCCATGAAAGTTGAAACCTGTGCTGTCATTAGAAGTTGGGTATAATGGGGGGGTTACCATATCACTACCCCAGGGTGAGGTATTTACTATGTGTTGTAAATATCTCCTATTCTGTGTTCTCAAACACGAAATGAGGCCTACCATGCAAATTGATTGTTTGACTTGACCCTCTCTGCAGGGTCATCCCCAAATGTTTTGCCTTCACCCCTCCTGCTTTCTGAATTCGTTTTTGTTGACATTAGGACTCTGTGCTCTTAACCATTGCTAACCAGTTCTAAAATGCTTGTACGCTCACCCTAAACCAAGGAAAAATGGCCTACACCTAACTGGCATATCTAATTCACTTATACGTCCCTAATATATTGTACTGCATGTTCCCAGGGCCTGTAAGTTAAACTGTATTATAGGTAACCCTGGGCGTAGTTCGCGAAGTAGCGCTTCGCGAAGCTACGCAAAGTGAAGTTCGCACTACGCGAGCTTCGCGTAGCACTACGCGAACTGCGTAGTGCGTGTTCGCAATGATTACACAGTGCCGGATGCTTGTCCGCACTGTGCAATCATTGAAAACGGCATCTTGCACAGTGCGAGCTGTCTTTTACTGCCGCTCGAGTAGATTTTTACTCGAGCGGCAGCTTTCTCAACGCGGACTGGTAGTTTCTCATCGCGAGCGGTCGCGAGCATACGCGACCACTCGCAATGAGAAACCTGACCTCCCCGCATTGAGAATCTCGCCGGGAGGTTTATTTTCCACGCTCGCGATCGGCAACTTGTGTTGCTGATCGCGAACGAGGAAAAAGTCTCGCTGGGATGTCATTTTGCTTGCTCGCGGTCGCCAACTTGACGTTGAGGACCGCGAGCAAGCAAAAAATGACCGCTGCACTACGCTACGCTACGCGTGTTTGCACTGTGCTACGTGCAATTCGCGTTGTGCGAAGTAGCGCAAACTTTGCAAACTACGCGAGCGTAGCGTAGTTTTCCGCCCAGGCCTAATTATAGGGCCTGCATCACTCATTGTGCCACTCACTACAGTAGCCCTTTAGAATATGTTTCAAGCCTGCCATTGCAGCCAGTAGTGCAGTTTTAAACCTTCCACTTCGACCTGCCTAAAATAAACCTTTTGCCAGGCCTAAACCTTCCTTTTTAAAGCATATAAGTCACCCCTACAGTAGGCCTCAGACAGCCCTAAGGGCAAAGTGCATTAAATTTAAAAAGTAAGACGTGTTTTTAAGTTTATAGCCCTGGTAGTGAAAAACTCCTAATTCACTTTTCACTACTTTAAAGTCAACCTCTCCAATAGAATAACATTGGGTTACCTTATTAATTTAATAAGTGCTATCGTTTGATTGGCAAAAGGAAGTAATTTCATGTTTGGAATCAAATAAATTGTCAATTAAAATCCTTTTGAATGGTTAAGTCAGATTTTAGATTACAATTTTGAAAATGCCACTTTTAGAAAGTTACATCACAAAATAAAATGATGGACAGAGTGTTGAATCTTTTCAAACACTCAATCCCGGTCCCTGATCTCGGTTTAATCCATTGTTATTTTGCTTGCCACGCCACCCCAGTTTGGACCCAGCCATATGTAAATCAGTCTTGACCCTACTCCCATGGGAACAGTCCAGCCCAAACTGGCAAGCTAGGTCATCTCTGGACCGGAAACAGGCATCCTGGGGCTGGTTTCAGGATGTCACCCCTCATCAGCCAGGCTAGCTTGAATCCAGTGGCGCAGTGAGCAAAAGACCCACGTCTGGGCATACCCTTAGCCACCTAGGGCGCACATAGCAACATCACAAAATAAAATGATGGACGGAGTGTTGAAACTTTTCAAACACTCACTCCCAGTCACAGATCTGGGTTTAATCCATTGTTATTTTGCTCGCCGTCACTCCAGTTGGGACCCAGCCATATGCAATTCAGTCTTGACCCTGCTCCCCATGGAAACAGCCCAGCCCGAACTCTCAAGCCATATCATCCCTGGAAACAAGCATCCTGGGACCTGTTTCGGGGTGTCACCCCTCATTAGCCAGGCTAGCTTGAATCCAGTGGTGCAGGGGTGAATGTCTGATTTGTTCCGTCTATCATTTATTTGTGTAGCACTTTTCACCCTAAGTGGGAAGGGTATGCCCAGACGTGGGTCCCTTGCTCGCTGTGCCACTGGATTCAAGCTAGCCTGGCTGATGAGGGGTGATGCCCCAGAACTGGTCCCAGCATGATTGTTTCTGGTCCAGGGAGGAACTGACTTGACAATTTGGGCTGGACTGTTCCCATGAGGAGCAGGGTCAAGACTGATTTGTATATGACTGGGTTTAAACTGGATATAGAGCAACAGTTGGTCCTAGGACTCATTTAAACATTCATTTAAGACAAAAAATATTTATAATTCAAAACATGCAGCAATATATCTAGCAGACAGTACAAATACAATTATGCACCTTGGGAAAAGAATAGGGTAACCACTGTATTTAGGAAGGATGGTCTATTTTATTCATAGTACCAATATTGAAGGTAAAGACATTACCAAACATGTAATCGTCAAGAGGTTGCTCCAAAAGGACAGGAGGTAAAAAAGGGAGTGCTCATGTGGGGTGAAACTGAAAAAAGGCATAGAATGAAAATAGTTCAACAGAAGTTACAATATTTTGTCATATGCAACTGGTTATAACATTAGCACCAGTTGGTTGTGGCCTGTCCAAAAAATCTCATTTAATCAATGATTCAAAATAATTCACAGGGGATGTAGCAGAGAATTATCATCTGTTCAAAAGAATGGGATGGTGATGTCGTATGGTACAGGCCCTTGGTAAAGGGTGGATGTCGACGTTTTGACCCGACTTATGGCGCAAGGGGTGCTTTAAACCTCCGCTTGCGGATCTTCCTCAGGACAGGGGTGAAGGAGGGGCAACCTATTCCAGGCGCCTGACGTGGAAAGGCCCTGTTGACAGCTCCCTGGCTGGGACGGGTAGTCCGCATCACAGTTGCGGTAAGGGAGGCCAAAGATCCCGGAGGGTCGGTTCAGGATGACTTGAATCAACCAGGCGGAATATCAAAGGCGAAACAATCGCACTAAGTATTCTTATTATTAGGCGAGAGAAATCTCGGGCGACCGTCCATCACCAAAGCGGCAAGCTTTAAACTGGGGTCACATGGTGAGCAAAAGAACTATGGATTTACCCCAGATCTCTTGAATGGGGGTGAATGTTTGATTTATTCAGAATTCCGTCCATCATAAGTTTGCGTAGCGCTTTTGAAAGTTGGTATTTTCCTTCCCTAAACTTTCTGAGGCCTTCTAGGAGTTTCCAGCTGCCTGGACCTGTTAATTATCCCCCCATCAGGAATGTTTTTTGGGCCCAGACAGTGAGCAATAGGACCTGGGTGTAGCTGGGAAAGGGCCATCCTGCCAGAATGGCTGAGGGAGGAGCTGTGCCTCGCCCCACTTACATTTAAAAGGGCTTAGCCTCCTGCACACATAAAGGAATCTGTCATGAGGCCTGCCCTGACTTTTTTCACCCCTGACTTCTTGGAGCCTTGACAGGTGAAAGGAAGAACTTTTCAGAATCAGATGTGGGGGTCGTATAGGGAATCACCTCACTTCAAAGGCTGGCAGCAAGTATAAATATTGGAACTTCAGAGCCACTCATCAGTACACTCCTGGCAAAGCGGACATTGCAGAAGAAGGACTTCCTTGATCTGCTGCTTGAGAACTGCATTGCTCCCCAGAGGACTGCCCTGCTGCTACCAGAAGACAGCCCTGCTGCTTGAGGACTGCCTTGACCCCCAGACGGCTGCCCTGCTGCCTGGGGGACTGCCTTGTTCCATGAGAAGGAATATTGGACCTACTCCCTTCACCCCAAACTACCTGAGTGACTCCAAGGGTCAGTCTGAGCTACAGGGACACAACAATCTCCAAAGGTCTCCCTGCATCTGCCCAGCTGACCTGCTGCACTGGACCTACCTGAGCCCTGCTGGCCTCTGCTGGAGTGTGTTCCTGATCCTCACAAGGTGCCTCCCAGGTCCTGGGCCCTTGGCTGGCATTAGTTGAGGTCCTCCTGTGCAGTGGCATAACAAAACTTGAGGGGGGCCCCCTGCAGGGTACGTGGTGGGGCCCCCCCAGACTCAATCTGGAGCTCTCCGGCCAAATTGCGGTGCTGAGGGGGCCCCCTGGAGGAAAGGAGACCCCCCGCACCGCGGGGGCTACGGGGGCCTGTGTTACGCCCCTGCTCCTGTGACGAAAGGAGAAATCCTGAAGTTTTGGGCTCTTTGTTTCCACGAACAGGCCAGTTAGCACCAAGACTCTGCCATCAGCAACGACCATCAATGCAAATCTCTGGTGAATCCGACTCTTTGCGCTACAGCAACCACCAGAGATGACCAAGAGCGCAAGGTCTACTCTCACTCTACAACAACAACAGCCTGCGGTGACTGCCAATGTGAAGCTCCAGCTACGACGTTCGTGCGCTTTCCCTGCTCTTTGCACTACAGCGATGAGTATCCATCATGTCCCCTCTGCTCCTTGATGCCTTCTCCTCCATGAACGGAACTCTTCGCTTCAGACTTATACTTACCCAGGACTTACCTAAAACTTTAGAATTGCATATCTCTGGTTCTACTGAATGTAGTTTTGTCATTCTGGTATCATTTTATTTATTAAAATCTACCCTGATGTCCTGAATTGGTTTGGGATTTTTCTTGGGTTGTGTTTTCACTTTATTACTGTTTGTGTGCTGCATGAATAATTTACACTTTGCTTTCATGCCAAGCTACCAGAGAGTTAAGCACAGCTTAATTTAGTGACTTTTGTGGTTCACCCTGGCAAGGATTGTGGTTGTTGCTTCAATAGGGTTAACACCCCAAACAACCAATAACCCAATTTCTAACAACTATTTTCAACACACCAAATTATGAATGTTTTGCTAATTTTTCCAGGCCTTTCCCCAGATAAGCTTTAGCAGATTTGACCTGCTGGAATCTTTCATGAGAAAACGGTGCAGGTTTGTACACAAATGTAAATTTAGCCCTTAACGAGTAATGAGGGATTCAGAGTGACTCATTCCCCCTGATATTCAGATTGAAGTTGTACTTAAGTCATGAGAAAGTGACAATGGGACACCTCACCTAAGGGTCTATGCACAAATTTGACTTTGTATGTGAATAAATCTACACATATAAAGTTGTTCTTACGCTTTATAGTAACTTTACTACTGTATTCTAATCACCATTTCCAAGGTTAAAGTGGCTACAAAGTGTAGTATTTACACGTCCCCACCCTCGAAATGGGTGTGGGAGGGTGAAGTCAGTAAAAACGTAATATATGATTGTAAAGTTGCTACTAGTAGTGACTTTACAACCCTATTTTATGTTCCACACACTTGCCAGAGATTGCCGCTATCAGGACGGAGATCTCCCTATGGTAAAAATATAGGGAAATTTAGAAAAGTTTATTATCATTAAACAAAATATTTAAAATATTTGCATGTCAAATGTAAATGCTAATTAATTGTATATATGTATTTTAAATTTAGAATATTTAAAAAATCCTACAGCACCAATAAATAAAATTTTAATTAAATATTTTTATGATTTAGGTATACTAAATTAACTTAAAATATTTTTTGATGATTTATTTAAAAAAACACATACTTAAAGTAAAATGTATTTATAATGCATTAAAAGTTACTACAATTATGTATGTAATTAGTTCAAATTAATTCATCTATTTGTTTTATAAAATTAAAGTTATGCTTATTTTTAGATTAAAAAAGGTTATTAAAATACTGAATAATAAAATACTATTTGTTTATAATACATATATATTTCGTAACATTAAAATAAATGTAGTGTTTTAAAAATTCATTTATATACATTAATTTATTTTAACATTATTTCCTATGCAATATTATTTAAAGTCCATTTCTCTATTATTTTCTATAAGAAGATGTTGCAGTACCTGTAAGTGGCCATGGGTGGTGCTGGACTTACTCCAGCTCTAAGCTGGAGTACATTTACTAATGTTTTCGATCCTTTTTGACTGTAGTAATTTTAGAAGTGCTCTTTGTGAAATGAAGGGGCTTACCCTGTTGTGGGTGGTACATGTCACTCCCTAAACCAGTCCTTAGCCCTCCAATATCTCTTCCTTACTCCTTCCCAAACCCCTCCTGTTAAGTAGTAGGTTCTGCCCATTTTTCATTCACTCCCCCTGCCTCTCCCACATTTACTACTAAAATGTAGGCATTCGTATGTGTAGATCTTCTCAGTCAGGGCGAGATCTACTCAGAAAAGATAGAGGCAGAGGCGTAAACCTCCGCCCATAGGTTTGTGAACAGCATTTTGTAGTACGTGACTAGGACTATTGTAGTAATACTAAACATACTACAAAATGCAGTTTGTGCATAAGCCCCCTTTGCAGCCTTTTGCCATGATAAACGTTGGCAGCTTTGACCAGATTAAATTTGTCAGGGTAAAACAGCTGGGGTGTGATAATTATTGCACAGCTCACATTTTCGATCCCTGTGCAAGATTTTTTTGCATACAGAACAGAATTTAGCCGCCAGTTTATAACCGGAGGGTAGATATGCAGGTGCAAGAGTTTTTCTTTCACTTTATGGTAGATGATCAGGATACAATTGGTGTTATATCATGATATGTTATATTATGTTTCGACATACAGTGGCTATTTTCTAACTACCTAACCTTCTAGCATTTTTCAGTGCATTTTATGTATCTGCAGTTGTGGGGTTGCCCACGGAAAGGTTTCTTTAGGGATGTTAGGGTTCCCATAGAGTTGTGGTACATTTGGAATGGGGGGTTTTTCTACCTGCCAACCACACCAGTATGGGGGAAATGTCAAATTACATTTGTCTCTGTGGTTTGCATCACACTGATGGTACGATATTTCCAACCTTTTGGCTCACGTGTGTCAGCTGTCGTGGTATTAAATCTGTCGTTGGAGGTCTTGTGGGTCCTCAAAGTGAACATTATGGTTGTCCTCCTTCATGTCTTGCATTTGCTTTGTCTACAAGGAAATACCAAAGAAGGTGACAGTAGTCATGAAAAACAGTGTTAAGACAGTTTGGATCTGAGGGCGAAGCTTTTACGATGAAGCTGACAGAATGCATAACCTTCCCATGCATAGGGTAAGTAGACGCAATGTTAATCTAGCACCAATGTCCCTAACTTTTCAGTGATTGACTTTCATCAAGGCACACACATTTCTGCTAGGACTTTTTGAACATATTGTTGGTATTCAAAACACTGATGTGATGTTACATAGCCTTCTAACAAGACTGTTGAAACAAGCAGGGGTGGACTGAAACACCCACAGTGTGGTTGGTCTATGTTGTATTTGCTTTTTCCCTCTTGTGTCCATCTATTCCATTGACTCCCTGTCACATTGTGGAGTCACTCTCCTTGGTTTGGTTGTCCCCATGGTTATATTTCAGAGAATCATAGGCTGTCGGGTACAGAGGTCCCAACAGACGCCAAATGGCTCCTTCTGATGATCAGGGGGGAGGCAGAGAGATCCAGGTATGTCAGTATTTGGCTGGCGCTGGCGGCAGGTATTGCAAAACGGAATATCGCCAGAAACTGGGGCACGTCCCAACCCCCATCAGTGGCTGAGTGGGAAAGAGATTTGGACTGGTGCCAACGAGCAGAAGAGACTGGGTATAAAAGCGGGGGCTGTGTTAAGAAATGGGAGAAGATTTGGGCACCATGGCGCAGATACAGGGGGAAATTATGATATCTGAAATAGTTGCCATGGAGTCTACCACCATGCAAAGACTGAGATGCCCATGGTGTGTGCGCGTTTTTAGTATTTAGCGGGTCTCCCACAGTAATATCATTGCTTCTGCGCTTTGTAAAATGGGTTGTCTCTCATCGAATAGATAAAAAGTAAAAGTTTTTAAAATTGATTTAGTGATGTACGTGCATACTTGTTTACGCATATATTGTCCTCTGAGCCTGTTTAATAAGAAGAAGAAGAAAAAAAAAAAAGAGAATCATAGGCAGAGATTTTGTCTGCTAAATACTGTGCCTTAAATATAAAATATATCATTAGAGTTGCATGTTGTATTGGTAACCCCAAATGGTTAATCATTCTGTAAATGATATTTAGTACGTAATAATTACGTCAGACAATATTCTGACGTCAATAATATCACACCCTCCACACTCCGTAGGGATTGTTTGTCAAAATACTGAATCCAAACATATCGACTGCAGGATACAGAGTTGCGCAATATCATGAGCGCAAGCATACATAGGGCAGTGTATATTGACTATTCTCACTCCACATCTCCTTACTTTGACAGTAGTGTACAATCAACATATCGCTGGTCAACATTCAAAAGTCGATATTATAGTACCATAACCCCTTGGTATGCTTTGTCCCACAGCTGGTTTCCATCCATCTTGGTGCTGCAGTCTCAGCCACACACCTTCCCCATGTCCTTAAGGCGATGTGACTGCCCTCTTAGAGATGCCCGGTGTCAAGGTCGACCCTTACCCTTACCCTTGTGATTAAGGGTAGCAAAATGTCATCAAAGAACAGGTGCTTGTACTATTGAGATTGCTGTAACTATCATATACCTGTGTTCTAATGTAGCATAGAACAATTGGTGTGCAGTGCCATATGTACAATCACACACTTTCAGCTTATACATTATATTTACGGCTCCTAGTGTAAGGGTATTTTTTGTTTTTTTACATTTACGCCTCCATTTATCCCCATTGATATTTTCCTGATTTTTATCTCTGTTTATCACTATTTTGGGGTTGTAGAAAAATAAAGCTGAAAATTGCACATTTCCACATTTTTGTAACCATTAGATGCACATTCATACTTGAATGCCTTACAGGTTTCAATGGCATGGACACCCAAAGATGGTAACTCAGTACACTTGTGTGTAAACATGCACATTTTACTATCAACCTTGTGCACATCTACAGCTCTTTAAGCCTCATTAGGAAGCATTCTCTGCTCTAACGTTCTCTCTTTTCACTCTGGCAATCTGCATAGCTAGAGGCCCCGCATATATTACTGACAGCATTTAGAATCACCCAAAAACAACCTAATTTGCTTATTTATTCATGTATAAAAATAATTAAAGAAAAAAAATAGATGGTTTTCCGTCTGTATTTACATGTAAACAATTAAAACTGGCAGCCTTACTTATATTTTCACCTAGATGTATATTTCCATACCATGAGCCCTATAAACAGATGTATGGTGTCCATATGTGATAAAAGATGGAGCCTCGGTGAGGATGAAGTGGAAGGAGCTTTTTCTTCAATAGATTTCTTAGAGCAAGAATAGAAAATGAAATTCCATTCTCTTTAAATGGCAGAGACCATCTATTCTGTCAACGCCTGCTCTATTGCAATTACTGTGGAATCTGACAATTATCTTACAATTATTTATTTGTGTAGGCCTTTTGCCTTTAATTTGTCTCTCTGTCAGCTCCTTCATTTCAAGGGTTTCTGGTACACTGGCGCCATTGTGTGCTTGATTATTGCTTTGATAACGTTAGCTATTATTTCCAAAATTCCATGATTAATTTCCTGGCTCTATCTCTGCCTTTGTATGACCGATGTTCAATTTTACAAAGTTACAGCCTTACACATTATTCTATAATAATATCTATTAATAAGAAGCAACCCTTACAGATCCTTTTACTCATTGTTGAAGCATCAAGGGCTTTTCATACATGCAACATGCAAAATATTTACAAATTTGAGAGGAAAACACTATTTCATTCATCCCACCCAACAGATTTGTTGTCATCGAACGGCGCACAATACAAAATTGCAGAATGATCCGGTCATGTTTCCCCAATGTAACTTTTTTTAAATTTTTCTAACTTTAATGGAAGAAAGTTAATACTTGGCAAGGACCATCCTTGTCTTCTTTTGCTTTTCTCTAACAGATTTCAAAAGCAACAGAAGCAGATGTTAGCATGGGGTTGGATTAGATTGTGGCAGAGAGGCTACTCCAGTGGCATAGCAAGAAGGGGAGGGGGGGCGGTCCGCCCCAGGCTGCACGAGTTTTGGGGGCAGCGGCCTCCACCGCCCGCTCTTATCTACGCAGCCACGGGGGAATCACCAGCACCCCCCTCTGCACTTAAATTTGCCCGCCGCGGGCGGCTAACGCAGGGGCAGCCATGGGCGGCAAAAGGTCTAGCTACGCCACTGGGCTACTCCATCGTAACGGAGTACCCTCGCCACCAAACTGAAGGTCTGCCTCCCTGTTTTACGGACTGGAAGACTTTAAGTCTGTCACAGAGTGAGACTACTCTGTCTCAGTTGCTGACTTACTCAATCAGCGGCCCGATGGAGTAATGGCCATCAGAGGTTTAGTGATTCGACCGGTAAAACCCGGCAGAAAGAGACAGTGAAAATTGCAAACTACACCCCTCCAACACCATTGAAGACAACTCCCATGGTTTGGGGGTCATTAGTTCTTGTATTTTCTAAAACATTATCTCACTTTGGGAGTTGCTTTTGGAAATACAAAAACATTTTAAAAGTCTGACTCACAGTGCTATCATTTTGATGGTATGGTCCCTCAAACGTTTAATACATTGACAGGAACCACTGTGATGGCGGTTCTTGCCAATGTGAAGAGATATCTGTGGGCTGGCAGATTTCTCTAAATTAGGCAGGTGGAGGACCCTCGGTATGGCAGGAGTAAAGTACTCTGCTATTTCGATGGATTTACCTCCATTCACCAAAGTCTAAATCAGGCCCTAAGTTTCTTTATGTGGCTGCATTGGGATGAATCTGCATAAAGTGACAAAGTAGCATGTGCCACTCTTCCACTTCGAATGTGTCAGAGAATAATGATGATGGAGAACGATTGTGAATGCAAAGTCTTAACTTTCAGCTCTCAACTTAAAAACTTGACAGAAGTTGCATTGGAAAAAGTAAAAAGACTAATATTTTGCATTGTGCGCCATTCAGTACCTAAAACAGGTGGTGAGTGGAAGTTCCCCATGCAGGAAAATGTTGGTGTTACTCTAATGTTTTAGGCCATCATGTTGTATATTTGCATTACATACAGCGGTGTTACATTTTATAACCTAGCCATTCTGTGTTTTTCACACCTATTTGTGCACTAGCACCATTTACACACCTGCATGGGATTTGCCTGGCTTTAAAACAGCAATAACCGGCACAAAATGGTCAACCAAACTGCTTACACATGTTATTTCCCATTTTTTGAAAGACTGAAACCCTTTCTTTTCTAGCCATTCAGACTTCACAAAGCTTCTTCTCAACATTCCAATCATATGTGGACTGCTTTGCATGGCGATTAGTATGCAAACATGGTGAGAGCATACTTACAGCCCAAAATGTTCAATTGTCTCCTTACCTTTGCTGCTCTTCCTTTCAGCTTCCATGCAGTCATCAGTTTGCTTCTGACTTCACCCTGACAAGGATTGTGATTCCTGTTTGAGTAGGGTTTCACCCCCCCACCCAATTTCTTAGACTTACCCTTTCAAAACAGTGCAGTCCTTCTCTGATGTGCCAGTGGGTGTCTTTAGCGCATACTGCCCCGTCTCCTTCATAACCCTCTACTGCATAGGCTACCTCCTCATGCAAGAACATTTCCAGTGCCCTATGTGAGCAGTCAGTCAGCTCTTGCCCTGTAAGCAGGATCTAGGCAGCCCCTTCTGTCAGTCTTATCAAAGTTTCCCAGGTTTCTCGTCCCGAACTCAAGGGGAATTGACGATGAACACAAGTATAAAACAAACTCTTGGTCGCCACTGGTGTGGCAACCTCATATTCTGTTCGGTAAATCTTGGCATACTGGCCGAAAGTTTCCATCCCATCTTTCTAGGAGTTGTGTATTTCCACAGTCAGCTCTGAGGCCAGTTTTGAGCAGTTATGTCCTTTTCCACATTCCACTAAGACTGGTGCAGCAAAGGTCTTTCTTATAAGGTGTTAGCACAAAATGAGTGAGGGAGTTGGGAGTTTCGAGGCAGGAGAAACCCATAATAAAGGTACAAAAGCAAGGGAGAATGCCGCTCTTGACTACCTGTAAATATGTGGGGAGTAGTCCACTCAGAAAACAAGGGGCTATCAAAGAACATGGAGGAAACATAACTTCTTGGGGGCCTCTGTCATCTCTACAATACATTCGAAAGTCTGACCCAATGCAAAATATTTCCGGGATCTACTAGAAGAGCCCTGCAGTTCACATCTGCTTTCTGGGCTCTCTCTGTTTTTGGCGTTCCCATTGGAGTGCCCTTTTTCAGAGGCACTGCTGCTGGACCGCCCAAAACAGCCCACCAGACACGAGGAAACTCGTAATCTGGTTGGACGTGCTAACACAGGTTTGGTGGTGCGGGCCGTCGGTCTGGCGGTCTGCTCCCGCACCGCCAAACTCATAATCAGGCCCGAAAAAGTAAACACATTAGAAATAATGTTCAATCAAACTGAATTATTTTAAATAGTTACAATTATAAATAAATATAATTTAACTTTACAAAGTACATAAGTTTATTATTTTAACATATTTTAATATTGAGTTTATTTAAAAGTTAATGTAATATGTTTTCATCAAATATAATTATTTTTTAATTAATTATTAAAACATAATTTAAAAATATATTTTTTTAATTCTGGTGGGAATTTATTTTTTAATTTGAACTTCAGAAAAATATTTTTTATTCAATTTAATATATTTAAATTACTTGGGGGCACATTACGATACCCGGCGTAAAAAAATCCGCCAGGCATGGAAGCGGCAAAAATCCGCCCGCACACACCGCCTGAACACCGACCACGCCATTATGAGTACACAAACTGAAAACCGCCATCGGCGGAAAAATCATACAAAATACCGCCCGCCATCGTCCGAGTCGGAGTCAAACCGCCCGCCACGGACGGAAACACGCACGACAACACAAAACCGCCCGCCCACACGGCCGACACACCGCACGTGAAATTACGATCGCACCGCCATGAGCGCGGAAAAACAACAAATATACCGCCCGCCAGCGCAAACAACGCCGATGAGAATCGACACGGCAGAAGCCATGGCGCCCACGTACCTGCACAGAAACCATCCGCACACAAAACCAATAGCACACAACATGGCCAACAAGTCCACACAGCAAGGCACGCACAAATACACAAGCACAGTACACATCCCGAAAACACCCCCCGGACAAACAAAAAATACAAAGGCCAGAACCCCAGACACAACACACCTGAAAACAACAGACCATGAGGACACACCCACATAGGTGAGTACAAAAGCAGCACTCCCACAGACCACAACCCCTTGCTACATTGCAAACCAGAGAGGAGAGGAGAGGACACAGTGACACAGCAAGGACAGCAGCACACCACAGAAACGCACACATCACAACCACCACCACCACCAAACACCGGCACCACAAACCCCCTGCACATTACACAACACACACCGCACCAGCACCACAAACACCATGGCACCACAAAGGATGCCCAAGTTCACGCCCATGGAGCTGACGGTCATGGTCGACGAGATCATCAAGGTGTACCCACAAATCTATGGGAACATGGTCCAGCACACACCACTAGCCACCAGAAACAGAATGTGGACCCGGATCGTAGACCAGGTCAATGCAGTCGGGACCCTGCCCAGGAACAGAACCGAGATAAACAAACGTTGGAATGACGTAAAGAGCCTGGTCAAGAAGAAGGAGGGCAAAAACAGAGAGCTGGCTGCCGTCACTGGCGGAGGGAATCCCGCGCTCTTTAAGACCTTCAAAGCGTGGGAGGAGAAGGTGCGAGTCGTAATCCATCCGGAGATCCTCGCCGGATTAGCAGGGGGAGTGGAGGCTGGTAAGTACAAACTAATGTATACCAGCACACCGCTATGTACACACATGCGCAACCACCATGCCACAGCTCCCAGGGACAAACACCCCCATGTCCAGCACACAATACACAACACATCACACGCACATGCAACAGACACTACCACACACAGGCCAAACCGAACAACTGTAAGATGCGTGGGGACATGTGTACACTAAGCCAGCCACGTAACCACCAACAGGTCCCCAAATATGCCAGAAGCGCCACAACGAGCACCCACCACACCCATGTGTCCGCCACAGCTGCACCAACTGACAAGTAACAGGTAAGTGGCAGGAACACAAAGTGCAGTGGGTCGGAGGGGGACAGCTGAAGTACAACACCCACCAGGCCCCCACTCCCACAGACCAGCAAGGTGGAGCACTCCCCACACCCATGTGTCAGGCACAGCTGCACCAACCGACAAGTAACAGGTAAGTGGCAGGAACACAAAGTGCAGTGGGTGGGACGGTGGACAGCCCAAGTACAACACACACCAGGCCCCAGTCCCACAGCACAGCAAGGAGGAGCATCCCCCACACCCCACACCCACGTGTCAGCCACCGCAGTGCACAACGACAGCCGAAAGGCAGACATCACGGTCCACAGCAATCGGTGTCAGTGGGTGTACAGCCACCCCCACGACCCACTACACCCCCCACCCCCACAGACCTGCAACATGGAGCACCCCCGCTAAGAGCCATGTGGCATCCAGTACAGTGCACGCACGAACAACTTGCAGGTGGGAAACTGGACAGGGCTGGATTACTGGAGGCATGAGGACCATAACACCACCAACACATGGGACATGTCACGTAGCACACGAACACGCAGCACCGCCCACCGTCACGAACAAGTGCACACGGACATGAACAGCAGACTCACACCCCACATGACCCATCACAGACATAGCAACACCCAAGGAGCCACGTCTGCATGCACAAGCCACACTGAATATAGTCCCACACGGCAGCCACTGTGCAACTCATCACACACAACCGAAACACCATTGAAGTCCTGTCCATGTAGCCCCTACTGCCTGTCAACCACACACCCCACAACTACGCCTATGTAAGACAAACAACACTAGACGCAACAGAGCGGAACAACATAAATGCACACGAACACCACTGAACCCATCAAACACACAGACACACCATGCACATACAACATACCATCCATCCCATCCGTCAGCCCCAGTCTCATGAAAGGCATGTCATCCGCACAGCTGCCACACATACAGCAGTCACGCTAAGACACATGCCCATGACCAACCATGTGCCAGAAGTCAATTAAGCGCACGACACACTGTGAGCAACAACACACAACATGGGCCACACCCCCCGAGCACTGCAGTGATGCACATGGCACAGGGCAGCACGCACACCAAGGAGATGGGACAACTGCAATACGTTGGCTGGCACACAACTATCACTCACTCATAACGATGCGTCCAATGCCATGTCCAGTAACCACAACAGACAGCAAATATGCAGGGCATGTCAGGCATGCACACACCTCAGACCATGCACTGTCATGCTGCCACAACACATGTCACGTTCGGCACCCATGGCTCACAGCATGTACCCCAAAAGCATATACCCTCCCAAATGCGAATCTGGGGCATGGCCCCCATGTTGCCATATGCGTTCCTAAGCGTTCCATTTGAACCCCAAAAGCATATTCCCTCCCAAATGCGAATCTGGGGCATGGCCCCCATGTTGCCATATGCGTTCCTAAGCGTTCCATTTGAACCCCAAAAGCATATTCCCTCCCAAATGCGAATCTGGGGCATGGCCCCCATGTTGCCATATGCGTTCCTAAGCGTTCCATTTGAACTCCAAAAGCAAAGTACAAACCAGACCCAGGATGGGCCAGGAGCCCGCATACACCAGAGTCACAATGAGTAGGGGCAAAGCAACACACCCATCGGCATGGCCAATCCGTCCCATGCCACATGTGCACAGCACACAGTCCCATTGCCTAGCACACACACCTACAGATGCCACAGCCACACACTCGCCTCCGGGAAACCCATGTACGAGATTGCACGAACTGCCAATGTCAGACGACTAATACATACTTCGCCAGGTGCAACACAATAACAAATCTCATTCTCTCCACAGGTGACGAACTGCTGGACGCTGGGGATGGAGACAGCAGCCAGCACAGCCAGCCTACAAGCCCCCAACGAGGACACACGGATCTGGAGGATCTGTCCACCTCTTCGGACACGGACCACCAAGCTGGCCCATCTGGCGTGGCAGGGCCCAGCCGCTCCCCAGGACCCCTCCTACCCACCAACCCATCATCCAGGGATGCTGAACAGTCCCAGTCCCCTGCTGCCACTGTCGTTGCGGCCACACCCACGGTCATTGCGGCCACTACCACTGCTGCAACCGCCACCATC